>APFE030448878.1:72835-158122 GCA_000404065.3 Pinus taeda | reverse complement strand
AAGATCAAGAGTCCTCACAGGTTTCCAAATACCATGCCTTCTCTGAATTCCTAATTGCAGAGCTAAACAAAAGATATGATCTTAGACCTAGACCTACCCCTGGAAGACCTCCTAAGGAAAATCCAACAATTGAACCTCGTACCAAAGATGATAAAACTTATACAACTATTATTTGACAATTAAATCAGTCAACTGATATAGCCCAAATTGAGAAAACTATCTTAACTGCATTTAATGTTGAAAAGGAGTTAGAAAGAGTTAAAATCCCTATACCACTTTCAAAACTTTCCAAAAACCCTAGATATAAAAATCAAGTCTCCAAATGGAGACAAAACACCTTTGTTGATGTTGAAAGTGATGTGATTAGCCTTCAAGATGAAAAACCAGCAGTTGTTTTTGGTCCTAGCTCAGATATGATAGATAAAATAATACCTCCTTTCTATGTGACTCTAAAGACAAATGATTGAATGTTATACAACTATATGCTTGATTATGGAGCATCACATAATCTCATGCCAAAAACTATCATGGATCATTTAAATCTTGACATAACTAGATCCTATCATGATTTGTACACCTTTGATGCAAAAAGGGTGCCTTGTCTAGGACTGATTAAGGATTTAGTAGTCACTCTTGCCCAAATCCCAGTAAAAAGTGTAGTGTTAGATATAGTTGGAATAGATATCCCTCCCAAATTTGGAATGCTCCTTTCAATGTCTTGTTGTGCCAAATTAGGGGGAACTCTTCATATGGACATGTCTTATGCCACTATTCCAGTTTATGGAGGAGAACAACTTAGGTTGTATAGAGAGGTAAGATTTGTACATATTGTATGCAAAACAGATCAACCAAGGAACCATCCCATTTATGAAATTGATCAAGATTTTGGATGTTTTCAACTCTCTTCAAACAAACACATGAATCTCAAGTAAAAATTGAATATGTAATTGAGAGCCCTATACCAAAACAAACTGATATATGGAAACTATTCTTTGATAGTTCTTGTACAAAGGATGTAGTAGGAGTTGAGGTAGTATTAATAGCGCTAGAAAAAGAAAACATTACAGAATGATGTACACTTGATTTTGAAGTTACAAATAATGTAGCATAATATGGAGCTTTCCTTCTAGGAATGCAGCTAGCCAAAAGTTTAAAGGTACAAACTCTGAGTGTTTTCACTGACTCAGAGCGCATTGTTAAACAAGTTAGGAATCTTTTCCAAACAAAACATCCTAGGATTAGATCTTATCGAAATAAGGTTTGTGACTTAGTTGAAAATTCCTTTAATGCTTTTAATCTGACTTATATCCCAAGAGATGAGAATATTCATGCAGATTCCCTAGTTGTTTCTCCTAGTTCCTTTAAAATTCCTGATCAAACTAATGTGCTCTACCAAATACAAGTCAAATACGGTCCATCCATCCCAGATAATATCAAATACTAGTAGATATTTGAAGATAATGAACAACTAAAATATTTTCTGCAGGTTGTAGATGAATTTTCAGTTCTACAAATTAATGAAGATAGAACAAAAACAAATGAAAACACAAATGAAAATGATAGTTCAAATTTCAATTCAAAAATTGCCAATTATGATATCATTCAATTGTCTAACAATTTTATTCCCAAAGGCCTCATTCCTTTAGAGAAATTATTTAATGAAAATAATGTCCTCAGAAACCCACATTCCATTTGTCCACAAGATGATATACAGGAAGTAAATATTGGATCAAATGATGAGGTGAAGAACATCAACATCTACGCATCTTTAGACTCCGAGATCAAAGCTCAATATCTTAACTTACTTCAAAAATATAAGGATGTTTTTACTTGGACCTACTGGTCTAAAGACTTATGATTCATCATTGATACAACATAATATTCCTTTAAAATCGGAAGCTAAACCTTATCAACAAAAACTTAGGAGGATTAATCTAGTTCTTTTACCAATTGTAGAAAAGGAAATTAAGAAAATGCTAGATGCCCAGATTATTCTGCCTCTTATATGCTCTAATTTGGTTTCCAATATAGTTCCTATTAGAAAGAAGAATGAGGAAATCAGACTTTGTGTGGACTTTAGGAATTTGAACAACGCATCATTAAAATATAGCTATCCTTTACCCAAATGGATCAGTTTCTTCAGATGGTTTCAGGAGCACAAAGAATTTTTATGCTTGATGTCTTTTCAGGTTACAATCAGATAAATGTTGATCTAGCAGACAAAGATAAGACAACTTTTACTACACCCTGGGGTACATTTATGTATTCTAGAATGCCCTTTGGCTTATTCAATGCTAGAGCAACGTTTCATAGAGCTATGGACATAGATTTTGTGGGTTAGGTAAACAAATTTGTAGTCATTTATCTAGATGACATAACTATTTTCTAGTTATGATGAGAAACATCTAAAGCTCTTGATGAAGGTTTTTGACCGGTGTAGGAAATTCAGAATATCCCTTAATCCTAAAAAGTCTCTGTTTTCTATCAAAGAAGGAAAACTGCTAGGCCATATAATCTGAAAGGAAGGAGTGGTGATTGATCCTAAACGTGTATCTTCTATAAAATCATTGTCTTTACCTATAAATAAGAAATAGATTCAAGCTTTTCTAGGCAAGATTAAATTTTTAAGAAGATTCATCCTAAATTACGCTGAAAGTGTAAAAGACATAACTGATATGCTCCGAAAGGATCATGAAGTTAAATAGACTGTCTCTTCCAGGTATGCATTTGATTAGATCAAGAAAGCTATCTCTAAAGCTCCAACCTTGGCCAATCCTGATTATACCAAACCATTCGGTATCTTTTCCTTTGCCTCTGAAACAACCCTTGCTATTTTTTTATTACAAAAGAATGAAGATTCCCATGAACAACCTATAGCCTTTTTCAGTAAGGTTATGAGAGATGTCAAGCTTAAGTATGACATAATTGATAAGTAATCCTATGTCCTTATACAAGCCCTCAAATCATTCAGGATGTATGTCTTACATTCACCTATTACTGCTTATGTTCCTAACAATGCTGTAAAAATTGTTTTAACCCAACTAGACACTAATGGGAAGAGAGTTAGATGGATCACTCAAATACTGGATTTTGATATAACTATCAAAACCACAAAGCTAGTAAAGGGTCAAGGATTAGCTAATCTTCCAGCTGAATCCAACTGTAAAGTGTTGGGCATGACTTCTATTTTGGAAATACAAGGAAAGAATACACAAGAACCTTCTTTCCATGTAAAATGAGAGAATCCATAAGAACCTTCCCAAAATTTGAATGAGGAGAATACACAATAACCTTCCCATCATCCTAAAGAAAGGAATCCACAAGAACCTTTACCTTCAGATTAGACCATCTCTCTACACATTGATGAGAAATTCCTTTTATCAAATTGGTATCAAGATATTGTAAATTTCTTGATCCATTTTGATTCTTTGAATGTCCAACATCATTCTCCAAAAGTCAATGTAAAACTCTCAAATTGAAAGTAGTCAAGTACTATACCATAAATGCAAATCTATACTGGAAGGACCCACTAAATATCTTGTTATTATTTTTAACAGAATCAGAGACTGAAGGAATCATTGATTAATTTCACACAGTATTTTGTGGAGGATATTATGCTTGGAGAGAAACAACATATAAGATATTAAGGGTAGGATTTTATTGGCCAACATTGTTCTTACAAGTAGGATCAAAAGTCAGAAGTTGTGTTCCTTGTCAGATGTTTGCTGGTAAGCAAAAACTAGCAGCTCTTCCACTCATACCTACAATAGTCTTAGCACCTTTTCTCCAATGGGGATTAGATTTTATTGGAGAGATTCATCCCACTTCAATAAATCAACATAGATGGATCCTCACTGCAACATACTACTTTACTAAATGGGTCAAAGAAATTCCAGTAAGAAATGCTACTGATTCAGAAGTAATTAAATTCATTGAAGAAAACATTTTGTCTAGATTTGGTTGCTCAACCCAAATTGTTATTGATAATTCCACAACATTTTCTAGTGTTAAAATGATTGAGTTTCTCCATAAATATCAGATTATGCTACATCATTCAACTCCATATTATCCTCAAGGTGATGGTCTTGCATAATCATCCAATAAAAGTCTGGTAAAGGTGATAAAAAAGACTTTAGCAGATCATAAAAAGAGCTGGGACTCTCATCTAATTTATGCAGTCTGGAAAAACATGATTACTCCAAATAGATCTATTGGAAAATCTCCTTTTCAGTTAGTTTATGGGAAAGATGCAATTTTCCCTATGAACTTGGCCTTCCCTATTTTAAAGTTTTTGCAGGATTCAACCAATGAACCTGATAATTTTTCGAGAAGGATAAATCAAATTATTAAACTGAATGAAAACAAAGATGAAGTTCAATACAAATTGAAAAAGTATCAGAATAAGATGAAGATCTTGTTTGACATAAGAGACAGGGAGAGGGACTTCAAGGAAGGTGATTTAGTTCTAAGATGGGATTCCAGAAGAGGAGACAAGGGAAAACATGGGAAGTTTGAAAACCTATGGTTTGGACCTTTAGCTATTGTTGAAGTAAAGGGAAACAACACTTTTGTGCTACAAAATCTAGAGGGACTATATTCCACATATCCTGTTAATGGAAGGGTTCTCAAGCATTACATTCAGTATTGAGAAGTTGAAGTAGATTTCAATGCTACCATTGTAAAAAGTCCAGTTTATTTTATTCTTCTTTTCAACTGTCAGTGTGGGTATTTCACAGCTAAGACTCCATAGCCCGAGGAGAAGGCACCTGGATCTTAAGATTCTCTGCATTCTACAGGAGAAAGCAGTGCCCAGTTGGAGCCGATGTGGTAGCATTTTTTGGTTTTTGTAAGTTAGCATCATTTAGTCTATATATATATTATATATATATATATATATATTTATTATATATATATAATATATTATATATATATTATATATAATATATATGACAAGAAAATGTTAAGTTTGGGTATGGACAAAAAGAATATTGAAACAAAAAATGCTAGGGATATTATGATGAATAAGTCCATATCAAATAAAATGTTAGAATAGATGCCATAAAAAAGGAAGGCAAAAATAAAATGTTAGATTAGAAAGAAAAGAAAACATAATAAATTCTGAAAGTGTTGCAAATCCAAATGCCACTACTCTTAGTCAAGTTATTTTTGCAAATAAAAGTTGTGTGCAGATTGTTTAAATTCCACACTAGTTCATAAAATCCAATTGTACAGCTTAATCATGATTGGATTTGATTTAATTGTTTGTCAATAGGTAGTAAATAAGATTTGCTCAGCAATTTAATCTGAGCCAATGGAAGCAATAAGGGATAGAAGTAGATTAAACATTAAAAGGAAAATGTTGAGTTGCTAGTCTAAATGCACTCGGGTGACTAAGATTGAAAAAATGTTAGGAAAGTAAGGGTAGGTAGAGAAATGAAATACAATTGAAGCATGAAAGGATTTTTATCCTAAGTTATAACATTGGAAATATGTGCATATGGTGATTGGTTTTAATTAACCATAAATTGTAAATATCAATGTGTTGAAGATAATGGAGAATATCCTAGAATAGGTAGAGTTGGTTCATGTAGCCTTAGGATAGGAATTAGTTTTTATTTCTTAGGAAGCTATTCTAACTTCCCTAAAACCATGTATTCTAGTTAATGTGTAATGTTGATGAACAATGGAGAGCATTCTGCAGAGCCAGACTCTCCTAGTTCAGACTCTCTTTCATAGAGCTAACTAGTGGGTTTTATTTTTAATACAAAGAATGCCATTTTTACCATGGTATCAGAGTTTCAGGGCTGAGGAACCTGTACATTGGCTGGTGGGTGGTTCTTTGAACCGAGATCATCACAGTTCTGAAGAATATAACTTTTACAATTCTGAATTCATCGCTGGAAAGGCGTGTACCTCTGCCACGAGGGCACTGTAGCACTTAGCGCAAATTGTTCATCGCAGATCATTGCAGCAAAGATGTGTACCTCTGCAACGGTGTCGTAGAACAGACAGGGACTTCTGCGACGATTGGGGAAAGCCAATAACAAGGTTGTGGTCATGTGAGGAAGCCAAGAAAAAGGCTGTAAGCTATCAATGAAGCTGCGTGGGAAGACGATAACAAGGTTAAAGCTAAAAATATGAGGTTGTCTGGAGGTTGAGAAGGAAGCCATGGAGATCTACGTGTGTGCTGCAAGATTTGTAGCAAGTGTTAGTGTCAGTCTTTACAGCCTTCCTCCAGTGATCAAACATGCTCTTACAAAGTGATTTTGAAGTGTCCAGGTCAAATTTTGTCATTTCAGTGAGTTTTCAAGCAAAATTTGGTCACTCGGCATTAGGTCTAGGGTTTGCTTTCACTCCTTCTAAAGTTGTCCAAATGGCGTTCTATGTCATCATTTAGCTGAGTCTATCATCATTCATAGGGTTTTCATTATCATGTTAGTGTCTAATGAGTCATTTTACGTCTTGTTCATGCTTCAGTTGTGCCTTGGCAAGTTCATTTCCCTCTCCTAGGGTTTGAAGCCAATTTCTCTTGGATGGTCAAATCAATGGCAAAACTTGTTTCCTGATGTTCATACACCTTCCCTATTCTTAAAGTACCTTATAAAACATTCCCATCCTTAGATTCCGCCAAATTCCTCATTTTTTGCACAAACCCTAGTTTTCTTAGCTACAAACCTGGCAATTTTCTCAGGTTTGGGCCTATGATTTTGCCCTATTTGGACCCCTTCCCTCACTCAATCTTGAGATTCCACTTTCCCCTGCTTCCTAACATCCCTTCCCACTCCCAAAAATTTCCCCAAGAATTTAGAAGCCCCCTATCCCCTTCATCTCGCTTCATTTCGACAGAATTCCTTGTTTCACACATCGGGACAAGTCGCACACAAATGATGCTTCAGAGCAATCAAAGATGAATTTTGGGAAAATGAGAGAGGCTTTTGTCCAAAACATGACAAGGAAGAAAAACCTAATTCACTTTTTTCACAGGTGTCATGATTTGAGAACACTGTCAAGAATACGGTTGCCTCAGGAGAATCAAAGACACCTCTACAAGTTACCTTGGGAAAATCAATTTTTCTCCTAGCTTGGTTGGAAAAATGATTTTCTTGATGGTTAAAATGATAACTATACACAATTATATTTCCAATGAGCTATCATGAGCTCAATTTTGGGTTGAGGAAGGCATTCAAAAGTTGACTGCAACAACACTCTTCTTTCAAGCAGCCTCATTTGGCACTTTTTGACTAGTCTTGGGAGATTTCATTTTTGAAAAATCAAATCAACTCCAAATTGACTCCTTCCACTTGGGTTGGAAATTAGACTCAAATGCCTTTCCAACGAGCCATCCTATGCCTGATTCTGACACCAGGAAGGCCCTCAAACAAGGCTGTGAATGTGCGCGACCACTCAGGTTCAGTGTGCGACCACTCAGAGCAGGGGCGCGACCACTCAGAGCAGGGGCGTGACCACTCAAGCTGTCTTCTACAGAACCACTCCAAATCAACTAAATTGCCCTCTTGCTTTCTAAATTGATCGAGGTAGGCACTCAATTCATGAATGATGATATGGATGGTGAAAATAATGATGTGTGTCATGGTTTTATCATTTAAAGTTGCAAGTGAATGGATTAATATGGCCGTTGCTAATGTTTGTAAAATGCTAGGGTTTTGTGACTGTTTCAAGTGTTTATTGTCCCATTGATCCCTTCCTTTTTCTACTCTTTCATTAATAATCATGTTTTCGTCTCTTTCCTATTTCATTTTCACATAAATGTTGCCTTACCCCCATCCCTAAGTTATAAACCCTACCCCTCTCACAAGCACTCAAACTCTACCTCTACCATACACATGCAAAAAACTAAAACAAAAAGAGTAGAATCTGCCTTATAACACACATGAACTCCTCAGTGAATTTGGTGTATGGTGTCCCTATGTCCCTCTTGATTCATGTATGCCCCTTCCATGTTTATTATCATACATGTTTTGTCCCATATGAGATGTTCTTGGCAAATGATTTCCCAATGTTAAAACTGTTCCTATATGCATGACAATGTGTAAAGTTTCCCTTGAAAATTCCCTGTTATTATCATATATTCCCATTCCTTGTTAAAAATTTCCCTCCCCTAACATTTCCCTCATGTTTTTTCCCCTTGAAACAGCATAAAGTTCAGTACTTTTGTAGGCAGAGGCAGCAGTCCAATTTGTCCTTCAGTTTGCCCATCTTGCCCCAAAAACATGCCAGATACCGAGACTTATGAGCAAGGTGATGACCATTCATCATCTACAGAGGTTGAGGTACAGAGGAGGCCTCATAAGGGTGGAAAGGGCGGTCATCACAGGTTATTGGGCTGGGATGCATCTTTGCAAGGCGAAGATGAAAATGTTCCAAAGAAGGTTGTCCGAGGCTCTGAAAGGGAAGAAGAAGACCAACCCGCTCCGTATCTTGGCTGAGGCCTCTCTCACTCACCATGATACTCATTAGCCTCCTCCTAGCAGCAAACCCAAGAAATTTTGAGATTTTTGAGGCATTTTTGGCATTTTTGAGAATTTTACAGGTTTTGGCCATTTCAGTGGTCTCACCCCGTGCGCGACCAGTCATGAGGACAGCTCAGAACGGGGAAAACTCTACATTTTTGGAATTTTCATGCAAAAATACACTTGCCTATGGATGGGTCTCATATTTTATGAAGATTTGGGCTTCCAAAAGCTCAAAATACATGCAAATTGTGACTTTCTGTCCCTTTTTTGAGTTGCAGAAAGCTGCCTTGGGAGAAATGACTTTTGAAGGGTCAAATCAACTCCAAATTCAGAAATTCCAGTGGGGTTGGAAATTAGACTCACAGACCTTTCCAAGGAGCTATCTTGCACCTGATTTGGACACCGGGAAGGCCCTCAAACAGAGCTGCCAATGCGCGGGACCAGTGAAAGTCAGGGGCACGACCACTCAGGGAAATTTGCCTGTTTTGACCAGTTCGGCCAGCAAAACACTGTTTTCACCTTGGTTGACTTTTGAGGCATGTAAATGATGGATTTTTTCATAAATTTCATGGCACTTAGATACTTTTACTCTCCTTGACCACTTCTAGAAGTTTCCTTGATGTAAATGGTAAATATTTAATGCATGGATAGGTTTCCTAAGTTTTAGAGGCAAGTTGTTTTGACTGCCTATTATCTAGTGATTAGTTTAGAATTAGTTGCAACAGCTCCTAGAAAGTTGAGCTCGACCCCTAGAGGTGGGGAAAGGAGTTATATCTTCTATATTATGCCTTCTCTTACTCATTTTCATGGTTGGACTCTTGAGGGAGAAGCTCTATTGTATATTTTACTTGTATCTCTGCAATTTGAGGAAAAGGAAGGCCAGGGTTTTGCAGACATCATTGTGGATTCTTGTGGATTATTGTGCTGATGGTGTGTTTCCTACTTGTCATTATAAGTGTGTTTATGTGTTCCATCTCTTATTCTATTGCTGCAAATTAAACAAAAGAAGTGATAAAGTTTGAAATCATGCTTTGACATGCTCAGCTTTTTAGTTTGTTCAAAATTTATGTTTTCTACTGTCTAGAGAGGACTCAAATGGTTGTTGCCCTCTTTAGCTCCTTCTCTATCATCCCTGATCATCCATCTCAGATTAAGGCATCAGCGCTCACTCCTACCTTGCCCCAAAGATCCCCCTGCAAAAACTGTGCTCAATCCCCGCACCCTGAATTGCACTCCCTCCAATTGCCACCAAAAAACCAAAAATCTTTAAATCAACCCCCCTTATCAATTTACTAGCCTAATATCTTTGATCCTAATTGGTCAGCTTATCATATTGAAAGATCTACCGAATCTGACCCGAGAGAGCCTTCTCATACCTCGTAGGGCTAGCTACGAGGTGAAATGGTTTGATGTAGCTTTGAGGTTTGTCTATCTCAGCCTAGGTGAAATCTCAAGTGCTAACAGACTTCACCGATTTTTGTGCTAGGGAGGGCATCAGAAGAGAGTGGACAACTCCCTACAATCCGAAGCAGAATGGAGTAACAGAAAGAACATGACTATTGTGGAAGCAACTAGGCCAATGATGTAGGATCAGGATATGCCAAAATTCCTATGGGCAGAAGCTTGCAACACGACAGTGTATGTTCGAAATAGAACTCCTCATAGGGCATTGGGCAAGATTACTCAAAAAAAGGTCTTCATCGGGAAGACACCTGAAGTTAGTCATTTCAGGATATTTGGGAGTTTAGCATATTGCCGTATACCCGAGGATAAGAGGAAGAAGTTAGATCACACTGCAGAGAAAGGATATCTTGTGGGATATAGTGAGAATGCTAAGGCATATAGAGTCTATCATTAAGGGAGCAGGAAGGTAATAGTTCAACGAGATGTAAAGTTCATGGAGGATAGAGCTTTTAGAGAATCTCGAGAAATGCCTTCTGAGGAGCAGTCAAAAGATGAGTCATTGGTCAAACCACTTCAACCAGCAAAAGCTAGTACCATAAATTCTCCTTCGGAAGAGGAGGAATCACAGGGAGAGGAAGAGCTGACAGATGTGCCTACTACCGGAGGAAGAACGAGTCGGGAACTCCGACAGATTCTACGGGATGCAGAAGAATTCATTGGTGCACCCAGGAACAGTAAAAGGGAGCGAAGACAACTAGACAGATACCAGGCCTTAGTAGCTCAGGTATGGGTGGATGCGATGGTGAAGGAATACAACTCTATAATAGTGAATGATGTTTAGGAAGTTGTGCCTAGGCCTTAGGACAGATCAGTGGTAGGTTCCAGATGGATCTACAAGATCAAATATGCTGCAGACGACAGTGTGGAGAAATACAAAGCTAGGTTTATGGCAAAGGGGTATGCTCAGAAGGAAGGAATAGACTACGAAGAGACCTTTGCTCAAGTAGCCATGTATACATCTATTAGAACTGTGCTATCTCTTGCAGCATAGATGGGGTGGGAGATTCATCAAGTGGATGTCAAGACGACATTCTTGAACAGGGTAATAGAAGAGGAAGTACACATTGAACATCCAAAAGGCTTTGAGACATATGAGAAGAAATCTCATGTATGCAAATTAAAGAAAGCCTTATACGGGCTTAGACATGCACCTAAATCATGGTATGGTCGAATTGATGGCTACTTGCAGAAGATGGGGTTCGTCAAGAGTGATGTAGATCCCAATCTCTACTATCTGGCTATAGAGAATGAGCCTCTAGTCTTAGTATTATATGTTGATGATCTCTTCCTGACAGGATCATCCAGGCTCATCAAGGACTACAAGAAGAATCTAGCCACAAAATTCGACATGAAGGATTTGGGAAAGATGCATTATTTCCTAGGGTTGGAAGTTTGGTAGTAGAAGGGTGAGATCTTCCTTGGACAAGGGAGATATGCCAGAGAAATCCTAAAGAGATTCAGGATGCAGGACTGTAGGCCTATGGCTACTCCAATGATCACTAACTGGAAGAAAATTGATGCATTAGAAGATAAAGATGTTGATCCCACCTTGTACAAGCAGCTCATAAGATCCCTGATGTATCTGGTCAATACTAGGCCAGACATTTGTTATGTTGTCAACACCCTCAGTTAGTTCATGGTGGAACCTAAGAGGGCGTATCGGGCAATAGCCAAACATGTTCTTCGGTATATACAAGGAACATTCGAGCATGGACTATTGTACACCAGAGGCAATGACATCAGGTTGAGTGGGTTCACTGATGCAGATTGGGATGGAAGGTTAGTAGATCATAAAAGTACCACTAGTTACTGTTTTAACATTCGATCAGGGATGACTTCCAAGTGTTGTAGGAAACAAAAATCTGTAGCTCTAAGCTTAGCTCAGCTTAGCTAGCACAACTTTGTGCGAAGCCACACGACTTAGAAAATTGCTTGTGAACCTATTCATTAGAAGGATGGATGCGACCAAGATCATGTGTGATAATCATAGTTGCATCAAGCTCTTTGAAAATCCAGTATTTCATGATTGGTTGAAGCACATTGATAGTAGGTGTCACTTTGTCAGAGACTGTGTCCAACGAGGAGCAATACTGTTGAGCTACAATCCTACAGGAGAATAGGTGGTAGACATCCTCACCAAGTCCCTAGGAAGAACAAAGTTCATTTATTTCAGGGAGAAGATGGGGATGGTAAAGAATCCATTTCAATAGTAGAAATAGATAAGTGTCAGGTGTTGTAGTGCAACAGTTAGCAGTGCTATGGGCAGCATGGGCAACATATGGAAAGGGAGATGCAGTACAGATGTAGCAGTGGCAGTGTCAGTGCCACGGGCAGCAGTACAGAAAGAAATAGTGTAGATGCTGTGAGGCATCAAGCCAAGCATCAACACAGGTACCAATGTAGAAGGATCAATGTGATGTTTCAGCGATGGAGCATTACTAGAGCACATTCCTTGCTAAGAGGGAGTGTTGATTTGTGGTAGCATCGGATGTGCTTTAGCCATGAAAATTGGTGGAGAGGATAAGACACATAAGATCTCCAAAACCCAGAAATCGTTTTGGGAAATTCCATCTGGTTGGAGAGATATTAAAATAATTAATATTTTTAATGGAGTTCCTAGGTCTAAACTTAGGAAAATTAAAATATTAATGGGTATTAATATAAAACTAGGTGAGAAGGTTCTAAATGACGAGGATCAAGCCAAATC
Source organism: Pinus taeda (assembly GCA_000404065.3). Classification (NCBI taxonomy): domain Eukaryota; kingdom Viridiplantae; phylum Streptophyta; class Pinopsida; order Pinales; family Pinaceae; genus Pinus; species Pinus taeda. Next base: position 145,477 of record APFE030448878.1, on the reverse strand, counting down.
TAATATTAGTTGTTGATTAGGGACTTAGTCTCGGCCGTTGAAGACTCAACAGGAAAAGTATAAGAGGAGGTTTGAGGGTCAGTTGGAGACACACTAGTAGATACTCAATACATCAAGGTAAATCAATTCTCAAAGAGAAGGAGATCGATTTCAGAGGAAGAGTTGCAAGGTGGAGGAAGAGGGAGGATTAGCAGCAGTCAGGGATCTCAGAAGAAGTGACGTATGGACTCTGAAAGACAACACAGAGGGAGATGCATACCAGAGAGATGCAATGATGACGTAGAGAGGGACCAGAACTGCACAGAGCCACGCAGAATGACGCAGGGCTGACGCAATAGAGAAAGGTAGCTCTCCAGGGTGTTAGAAAGTTTCGGAAAAAAGTCTCGTGTTTTCTCCCAGTGTCTATGTAAATTTTTATGTAAAAGCAATTGTTGCTGAAGATTAATAAAACCCTCCTCCGCTGCACCGGTTTTCCCGCATTGGGTTTTTTTGGGGAGATTGATTCTTGTGCATATATTTGTTTCTATATCATGGTGTGATATCTGCAGTAGAATTTATTTTAATATTTATTGAAGGGATTTCATAAATAACTTATTGGGAATAATAAGTAGGTGAAATAAATCAGTGGTTGTAGTAACAGAATTTCTGTTTAGAAATTTTCACATTGAAGAGTTGGATTATCATGTTCATAACAAGTTGTTGTATCATCTTGGTAAGTTATGTGTTCCACAGGGTGAAAGAGTTAATGTCATAAGGGAAGCCCATACTTATCTTATTGCTGGTCACTTTGGTGTAGGCAAAACAATTGCTCAATCACTGAGGTATTTTAATTGGCGTATGAATAAAAACTGTATCAAAATATGTTAAAGGATGTTTTATGTGCGCTACTAGCAAGACTAGTAATAGGAAATTGGGTTTGTGCACTCCACTTCCTATCCCTTCTCATCCTTGGGGAAGTATTTCTATGGATTTTGTTGGGGGACTACCAATCTCTAGGAAAGGTCATGATTAGTTAAATGTTGTAGTGGATCATTTCAACAAAATGTGTGTGTTGATGCATTGTAAGAAACATGTTACAGCTGAACAAACTGCAAAGATGTTCTTTCAAAATGTATGGGTTCATTTTGGGTTACCTACTTCGATTATTTCTAATCAAGATTCTCGATTTATTAGGAAGTTTTGGTCAAGTTTATGGGAACTCATAGACACACATTTGAAGAAGAGAACAACATTTCATCCACAAACCGACGACCAAACATAAGTAGTGAACATAATAGTAGTGCATCTCTTATGAGGATATTATGGTAAGCATCCTAAACTTTGGGATTAACATTTGCATTATATCCAACATGCTTACAATTGTGCCAAGCATTCATCTACACAAGTATCTCCATTTGAAGCTTGTTTGGGTTATGTTCCAAAGTCTTATTTGGATTTCATCTTTGGTAGAGACATTGCAGTAGATGGACATAGTGATGTGGACAAAGCTAAACATTTCATTGAACAAATCCAATTAGTACATAAAAGGGTACAATAACAATTGGAGAAAAGCCAAGCCAATTAAAAAGCAAGACATGATAAGCACAATGTTGATCGTGATTTCCAAGTGGGAGATCAAGTTTGGTTGTACATCAACAAGGATGGATTACAAAATGAAGGTAAAAGGAACAAGCCAATCATATATGGTCCTTTCAAAATCTTGGAGAAGATTGGTAACAACACTTTCTGATTAGATTTTCCACCTTACATGCAAATTTATTCTATTGTGAATGTGGAAAATTTGATATTGTTTGAGCCTCCTATGGTTGTTGATCAAGAAGAGAATGTTCAGATTCCATCTATAGAAGATGTTTCTCTTGAATATTTAAATGAGTTGCAGGAATACTATTCTTGATAAGATGATAAGAACTTCACGCAGAGGCAATGTGGAGTATCTTTGTGTGGGGCTCAAAGGTAACAATCCAAGCAAAGCAAGGTGGATAGAGACTGAGAAAGTGAGAGAGTTGTACCCTCACTTATTGAGTAAAAAAAAGAGTTTTGGTGGTCCAAAAACTTCAAGTGGGAGGGGTCCAGGGGATAAAAAAGATGCTAAAAAATGAAATTGTTAAAAATCTCCCAAAATTGGCACCAAATCGTAGATATTGTTGTTTTGATTCCATCTACGCTTCAATCGCCTCAATTCGACACCGTATGAGGAAGTTATCACGTTCTAAAGTTTTTGGCAAACAATAAAAAATTCGAAGTGCATGGTTGACTGTGCAGATTGTACGTTGATGTGGCTGACCGTATGCTGATGTCAATAGGGTGATTGGGCTGTGTGAATTGACAGGTGGGCCAATCTCGTGAGGACACGTGGCGTGCTAGTATTGGTTTGAAGGTTCGTGAGATGGGCCAATTCTGGGCCACCACGTGGACCAATCAGAGGGCGCCATGTGGCCCATTGAGAGGCTACCATGTGGCCTCGAGAATGGCACAAAAGATTTGTTTTGTCAACAGACAAGCTCTGCGGAGTTTGACTCCATGACCTCCCACTCACGAAACCAACGCCTAACCAATCGGCTATCACGTCACTTAATAGTACATGGTGGTTGCATTATATTTATTGCATATGGGTGCGAATATTGGGAGAAGGGCCGGGCCGGTGGGTGCGCCCAACCGGTCCAACCACAAGTCATGTGGAGGTTACAAAACCAACGATAGAGAGTTTGGGGCGTCAGTGGAAGTCCCAAACACAGTTTTTGGCACACAATATAACTAACGACGAAGAGCAAGGGGGTGGGGCGCATGGCAACCTTGCCCACGCCCAAGGCCCAGGCCATATGCCTCCTCGGTCCCCCCTTAGGACCACACGACCGGGATCGCGGAGAACAGGAGGGGCTTCGACCCAGTGTATTAATTTCTTTTTTAATTTTTATAAACAAAACAAAGTAATCACCAAATATAGTTGTAGATCAAACCCTCGACTTGTGGGATACCAACCTCCACGCCCTATCAATTGGGCTATGGAGATTGTTTTGCCAGTTTATCAAAGCCAATCCTTTTTGTAGAGTAGCTTACGGGTAGTTTGAAGAAAGAGACCTATCTTGCTCATTTTTTGAGCTCAAAAAGAGCCTAAACATGGGTTTTTGAACATTTTGGACACAATGGAAGTATTATTTTTGCAAATTGAAGCTTGTATGTTGATGTATTGAGCATTTGAGCATATAATAAGAAATCCACCATTAGAAGTTGGACCCAAAGACGTAGCCTAGGAGGGGTGAACACCATTATCAATTTGTTGTGTTTGATGCTGCATATTTATCCATTTTTAACTGTTAAAATTCTGCAAAATTTATTTAAGTTTGTGTGCTTTTGCAATCACGATCTGTTGCCTAAAATACATAAATTAGCTTGCAAATCATTTTATCAAACCTTCATTTTTTAATATTTTTTTGGGTCATATCTCTTCAATGATTTGAAAAAATCAATTGTAATTAGGAAAAGAGTTATAAGACAATATTGAATAATTTCGAGAGGTAAAATCCTTGAATGAAAACTTAAGTGAATCCCTTTCAAGAGGGATTACAAATCTATCCCAAAGGAGTTGAATCTTTCCCCTTCAAGCTGCCTAAAGGGGACACATGAAGTTTGTTGATTTTTTCCTCGACATTTCAGTATCAAGTGTATGTATAAAATCATGACCACAAACACACTAAAATGCCACAACACAAACACTTTGCACAACGGAAAATGTACACTAGTGAATCAATATAGTACACAATATTTTTTAACCCAAAACTTGTTATATTACAACTTTCATGCAACAAACATAGGGCTCCAGTACCAGGGATCATGGTCCTTACAATTAGCCCTGATACAAAAATAACTAGGGTCTGGAGTTAACAACTTATGACTACCAATCTACCTTAAAAAGATACCTTGACTTGCTGAAGGGGCGCTCAACTCAACCCTTTCAATCCATGTACCTTGAACACTTCTAGTAGGTCCTTTGCCACCTCTTCTACTGCTCAGAAGTACTTCTGTAACTTCAGAATGCTTGCATCTTCAATTGAACAATATGCCTCTACCTACCCTCTAGATGATTCTAGAATGACTGATCTTATGCCTCCACAAATTTCCCTCTTATCACTGATACACTGCTCCAAATAATTGAACTAGGGTTTGAGAAAACTGCGCTCCACCAATGACAAGTTTGCTCCTATGCCATTGTTCTTTAGGGTCTTCAAACTAGCCACTAACTGTCCCTTTTCCTTCATAAAGAGTACTACTCTTAGGCTTCCAAACAAACAACCCACACATCTATAAATGACCACATTCATTCATGTACTTAGGGCATCGCACATCATCCCACACACAATACCTTAACAACATATAAGGTGACTGAACTAGGGCACACTTTAATTGCTATTCAAACCTTATGAACAGACCCTACACTTAGCAACAATGCTCCATAGACATTAGCCCACACATTGTAGCTCTCCAACAACCTTGTCACACTTTGGCCTCCATGTTTTAGCCCTGCAATACTAGCGCAGTTCTCAATATACTCAACGGACTCGCGACCACCTTCAACCAACCTGTAACCACCCTTAAATTCAACCTACAAACCTTCCAGACCTTTGTGTCATGACATGAGGCAACTTAGGCCTCAATCTGCAAGGCACATGGCCCTTAGACTCCACCGTTCAAGCATATTAGTTCCTTGAATCTCCTCCTACAATAGCTATACTTCAACCCACCCTTCCTCCTGCAAGACAAAGCTTCCAGACCTTGTTCTAGGCCTCTTCCAACATGAAGTCGGGTGCACAGACCTTAAATAGAGAGAAACTAACTTGACCAGACCTCAGAACACAAGAAGAATAACTTGCATCTCCATCTACAACTCCAACTAAGCCTCGTGAGAACTTGGTCAGCTTGGCTAATTGTCTTCTTGAGATGTTGCACTTGGATGGATGGTTCGAATGACTCAATCTTGCCTTCTTTTGATAGTGTTTTATGGTGGTCTCACATTCCACCAAGGGCCGCACCACATCATTAAAGTCGACCTAAGCATCTTGCTTAAACAAAAATAAAACATAAGACAAAAATTACTTTCATTCATCTTTTGCCACCTCATTGAAGCCCTAGGTGCCCCTCATGCATTCAGTGAATAAAATATCATTTTCTTCTCTTGGTTTCGAACCCATAACTTTTGGTACAAAACCCATCGCTTGGGTACACTTTCCCACAAACCACTTTTATTGGTCAACTCCTCGCAAACCCAATACCCCAAGAGTTGTGGGAGAACCTCCCAAGCTACACAAATCAACACCCCCTCTTAGCAAGGGATGTACTTCCACCACTCAGAAGTAACTCGTCATTGTTGGAGACACTAGCCCAATCTTTGGCGTTCACCATTGCAACATACCTTGTAGAATGAACCACACTCTTGTTGGTAGTGTCTCTGCTTCAATCTTGTTAGAACCTGAAGATTCAAACTTCCATAGGGCATACTCCCTCTGAAGCTAGACTGCCTCTAATTCTACACAACTTCCACTGATTCACACTGCTACTGAACTTATGTCCTTCCAAGGTTAGTCCGAGCTGCGATCGAACACTAGGCCTCATCTAGACCACCACAACTCAATTCAACAAACAATCTCTTCCTTCTAGATCAAATGCCTCATGCGCACATGACTCCAATGTTGGATGTGCAATTTCACAACCCAATGTATATACTAACCTACCATCATCTCGTCCTTCACATAAAGCTAACTCGTTCATGCCAAAGCCCCTCTTGAGCAGTGCCAACAATTTTTTATAAGTCATTTAAAGTCAATGATATGCAACCGACCGGACAACAAATTCTTGTTCACCATGTTCTCCACTAATCTACCAGAACTCCCAACCTATCTCATCACTAGTCAGTTGAGACCACACATCCATGTTTTCAGCTGAACCTTCCGCTCTATGTTTAGACAAATTCCCATCTCCCTCTTGAGCTTCTTAACTGTGCACACTTTGATCCATTGTCCCTTCAAAGTAGCTCTGATACCATGTTGATTTTTCCTCGACACTTCAAAATCTGGTCTATGTCTAAAATCACGATCACAACACATTAAAATACCACAAGTACTTTTCACAATAGGCAATGTACAACAATGAATCAATATAGTACACAAGACAAATTTTCAACCCAAGGCTTGTTTTATTAAAACTTTAATACAACAAACATAGGGCTCCCATACCAAGGATCATGGCTCGGATATAAGAATAACTAAGGCTTAGAGTCAACAACTTATGACTACCAATCTACCCTAAACAAGATACACTTGACCTACTTATTGAAAGAGCACTCAACTCAACCCTTTCAGTCCACATACCTTGAACACTTCTGGATGGTCTTTTGCCACTTCTTTCACTGCTCTCAAATACTTTTGTAACTTCAGAATTCTTGCATCTTCAATTGAACAATATACCTCTACCAACTCTCTCGCTGCTTCTAGAATGACTGATCTTAGGCCTCCACGAACTGCTCCCTTATCACTGATATGTTGCTCCAAATCACTGAACTAGGGCTTGACAAAACTGCCCTCTAACAAGACAAGTTTGCTCCTATGTCACTATTCTTGAGGGTCTTCAAACTGGCCACTAACAATCCCTTTTCCTTCACAAAGAGGATTGCTCCTAAGCTCCCAAAAAAGCAACCAACACAACTATAAATGACCGCATGCATTCATGTACTTAAGGTATCACACATCATCCCACACACAGTCCCTTAACAACATATATGGTTACTAAACTAGGGCACACTTCTGTTTTTGAAACCCTATGAATAGACCCTCCTCTTAGCAATAATGCTCCATAAACGTTAGCTCACACATCGTAGCTCCCCCATAACCCTGTCACAGTTCCACCTCCATGTTTTAGCCTTGCAATACCATATCAAACCTCGACCTATTCAACAAACTTGTGGCCACCTTAAATAGCCTGTAACCACCCTTAAACTTGGCCCACAAACATTCGAGATCTTTGTGACACGACCTAAGGCAACTCAGGCCTCAATCTGCAAGCTATAAGACCCTTAGACCCCATTGTTTAAGAAGTTTAATGGCGCAGATATCCTCCTACAACCAACTATACTTTGGCCCTTCCTTTGCCCCGCAAGATAGAGCTGTCAGGCCTTGTTCTAGGCCTCTTCCAACATGAGCTCGGGTGCACAAACCTTAAATAGAGAGAAACGAACTTGACCAGACCTCATAACACAAGAAGAATAACTCACATCTCCTAGAACTCCAACTAGGCCTTTTGAGAACTCATGCACCTTGGATAATTGTCTTCTTGTGATGTTGAACTTGGATGGATGGTTCGAATACTCAATCTTGCCTTCTTTTTATAGTGTTATGTGGTGGTCTCACATTCCACCAAGTTTCACACCACATCATTAAATCCGATCTAAGCATATTGCTTAAACACCAATAAAACATAAGTCAAAAGTTATTTTCATTCATCTTTTGCCACCTCATTGAAGCCCTAGGTGCCCCTTAGCCCTTCAAGGGTGTCCCTCATGCATTCAATGAATAAAATATCATTTTCTCCTCTTGGTTTCACACCCACAACTTTGGGTACAAAACCCACTGCTTAGGTACATGTGCCAACAAACACTTTGTAGGTCAACTCTTGACAAACCCAATGCCCTAGGGGTTGTGGGAGTACCTCCCAAGCTACACAAATCAACAGTCTGCCTAAAATTTACAAAAAAAATGTCCTTAAATGAGGCAAAGTCTGCCCACAGGATGCAAAAAAAATCAATCTTTAAAATGGATAGAATCTGCCCAAGGAGGATGGAATGTAAGTCCATTTTCAGGGACAATTTGGACCTACTTTAAGAGTGGTTTCCAGGGCATTTAGCATGCCCTTTGCTGCTCTTTGTGACTGCCTTGAAAGAGGCTTAAAGGATTGCTGATGGGAAGCCTCTTAGTTATGTCCCAAAGGTGCTAAAAATCAGACCTTGAGTGATCAATATCAACCTCCCATTTTCTGCCACAAGAACAATGAAAAAGGATGAATTAGTTAGCTTAAATAAACTTGTGCATGAAATGATACGAGTCTAGAATGATATAAGAAAATTTAGAGAAAAAGGAAATTAAATTCAAGCAAGTTAGAAACTATTTTAAGTCTTGATCAAAGGTGTTGAAAATGTAACTAGTGTCGATATTCATAATGTAATAAAATGTGATTTTTATCATTGACATATTTATTATTTCAAAGCATGTTCTTCATGTTGGAAGTTGTAACTAGGTTTGGTCTTCATAATGTTTTTTAGTAAACATGACATTGTATATTTTGTATAAAGAACAAAAAAGAAAGAAAAATAAATTTTATTTTATTCAAAGTATGGGTTTCGTGCTCAAGTCTAGGTCAAAAACATGTTCTTCGTGCTTCAAGGTCTTTCTAGGTCAAAGAAGAATTTATGTCATGTATTTTGAGTAAAAAAAATGCACTTGAGTCATGTCCCATTTGGATATTTGTAAGAAAAAGAATTTTGAATATTATATTGAGTCAAAGTCCACTAAATTGTACAAGTTGACCCTCCTTGGGAACAAGTCAGTCTGGGCTTCCAAGAGCCACCTATTTGACCTCTTGGACACACGCACACACACACACATATGACAATTTGATCACTTTGGATTACATTCACTCATTATCATCATCATACTTATCTTCTGCACCGAACTAATGGAGAAAATGATGAAAAATAAGGGAAAAAAGAGCTCTCACATGTGGATGATTATTCCGTGAGGAAAGGACAAAATTTTGATCCAGTTGTAGGCCCAAAAATTCAGGAGTGAGATTCTAGGGAGGCCTGAAATTTCGAGATCAAAAATTCAAGAAAGTGATAGTTTGACTTATGTTGACTTTACATGTGGAGGTGACTTGGAGGAGGGTTGGACTTTGGAATTTTGGTGGCAATTCTGGTCTTGGTCATGGCCTTGGATATCTCATTTTGATCTGATTCTATAAGAGAACGATTGTTTTTGGGTTTTCTCCCTTGCGGGGTTTTGCCCTAGTTTGGAGCCTAATTTCTGGTCTCCCTTGTGCATTATGTTCTTTATATTTCGCTAATGTGTAATTGCTTGATGACATAACCAAACAAATAAATACTAATAAAAGAATGCATATCAGTAAAAAGTAATTACCATAATAAGAATTCTATCATCTATCTGAATTTCAACATGGTATTAGAGCTATGGTAAAGAAAATTGAGGAAGCCAAGTCTAAGGGAAAACAAAAACAAAAGACTAGTATGCACAAAAGGGTTGTTGAGATCAAGACCTACTCTTGCTAGACAATCCAAGCCTGTGGTGATGTTCTATGAAGCAATCTGAATGCTCTGATGACTAACTGAAGATTCAGAAGCATATATCATACACAAAGATTCAAGGTTACATTTGATGCAAGTTCTTCTCCTGTATATAATGCAAGTCCCATTCCTACATATAACACAAGTTTTTTTCATGTATAGGATAAGCTTCTGTTTTATGGAGGTGATGTGAATTCTAGTAGAGATAAGATCCAAGTTTTGTAATGATGACATAATTTCCCGTGGACATGTAATATGAACCTCTGTGACATCCGAGTTATATGATACTTCTCTAAGATAATCTACATATCTGAAGCACTGCATATTATATCCAAGACAAAGAATGGTTATTGAAGGAGAAAAGCAAAGGAGTTATTTGCATTACAAAATATCTGAAATTTCTTGAAGTGTTTTATTCTGTACGCAAACAGAATTCTAGAAGACTGAAACTGTGAAAATACAGTGTGAACAAAGGCCTGAATTTTGTAGTGGCTTATGATCCAAACCTATGATGATTGGTGAAATTCGAACCCAGTACAAAATTGTTTTTGAAAGGGTTGAGACCCTTATAGAGACCATAAGTGCTGTGTTTACGAAGGAGTAATAGGTATATAGTAATCCATGCTAACTAATAAGGATCAAAAGTTATTCCTCCATTGACACAATCCGTCCTCACCTTAGAAGCATATCTAATCTGATCTAAGACAAATAAAAGAAGAATAAACAGTGCGAGTCTTCTTGTATCTATGTTAGTCTTTATAACAATGCAAGTTTTCTGTGTAGCAGTGCAAATTTATGTGGCAATTCAGCACGATTGTGTCCTCCTTTTGAGTCGAAGAACAAGTGTATTTATGATCCCTGTATAATCAATGTTACCAATGTACTGGAGCTAACTTCAATTGCTTCTCTATCGTTCAAGTTCAAAGTCTAGCCTGAGTATGAACAAGTCCAAGACTCATATGACAAAAGGATTAAAACGTGTTTGGAAGAGTAATTTGTGAGTGACGAGTACAACTTACAAGTTGCAGCATACTAATGGCATTATATGTCTCTATCACACATACATTTTCTAGGGCACTGTGATTATATATGAGCTCTGAAGATATATTTGAATACCTGAAGAATATTACTCTGAGTCCAAGACTCATATAACAAAAGGATAGAAGTTTGGGATATGTATAAAGGTCCCCTTGCATCGCTTGTGGAACAGACAAAAAACTGCAAAGGTCGAGACTTTGTGAACTGTGGAAGAACTTTCATAAGATATATGAAGGTTGATGAAGCTCATATCTATGATACAAATATGAGAAGCATCTATGCTACTAAGACCCCCTTCTGATATAAAATAATAGAAGAGCTAATTACATCATTAAAATCCTACCTATCTAATAAAGTGAAGTTTGATAAGGGATTGAAATTATGGAGAGATTGTATGTGCAAAGAAAATTGCAACCCAAAGGAAATCTCTATGATCAACATCCCAGTTCGATAACAAAGGTATAATATACCTCTATTGAAGGAAGTCAACACATGTCAACTGAAGAAACATAACTAGATCTCTGCAAAGGACATGTAAAATCAAATAGGTACGTATAAATTTTGTTCACTTGCATCAAATGATCTATGTCAAGTATATTGGACATAACACCAAGGCTTCTAGGTCATGATGAAGTCTCGTTGAGGAAGCAAGAGTAAGCTAATGTTCTTTTGAAAATATAGTGATAATGGTCTGCATAAATACATTAACTGTTATGATAATTCATATTCATGACAATAACATCATCTCATAGAAAACTTGACAATAACATCTCTAGTTTTTTTGCAGCTAACTCTCTAGTATGATTGTAGAATTTTTAATTCTTAAATGGAAGATCTTGAAGACTTTGGAAAAACTAGGGTTTGTAAACCCCAAAAAAGGTTTGAGTTAGAAAATCCTAGGAACAAAACCCATAGCTAACCGTTTTTGTAGTAAATAAAAAAACCAATCTCTTGAGAATGATAGGAATCACATCACGCTGATACAAGGTTGATGAAAAGATCCAAGATTAAGATGGAGATGACTCTCAAAGAGATAGGTCAAGACAAGATCTATTTAAGCTTGATTAGTAGATGGAAGAATTGGAAGAACATCAAAGCATGAAGATTAAGGAGGAAGAAGAAGTCGATTAGATGGCAACCCAAAAGAATAAGTTCACTTACCTCAACCGGAAAGAGGGAGCTCTAATTGGTTCGATTCAGGAACACATTGATTGGGTTGACAATATTGATGTTGATAGAGATATTACTCATAATTGGGATCTGATATGATTTATTGGAAGAGTCTGAAGTAGAATTCTGTTGCAATACAAAGAAATAAAATTTGAAGGCTTGTGAAAATCAACTATGAAGAAGTTTTTCTCCATAAGGTGTTTGATGAACTATTTGATGACATGTTGAATTCGAGATGAAGATTGTTAGAAAACTAGGAAGGTCAAAGCTTGTTGGGATTTGATGAAAATAAAAGCTGAGAAGCTACAAATAAATCTCCACGAAAGAATTGGTAGCCGATGCAATGATGAACATTTTTGAGACAAGATTAGGCTTGTGGTTATTTCCCCTTGCATGAGAGGGAGTGAGGGTGGAAATCATGTTCTCCATGTGCCATGTAATATGGTCAGGATTAAAACTGTAATTCCTAGTAAAGGCACTAGCTTGGAGAATGGTGGATTGGATAATCATTAGGGATGTACATTCTTGAGTCATGTGACTAGGATTAACATCCTAAGTTAGATACATGGACTTGGTAAGAATGGTAGAGAGGACAAGGTTTTCATTGGGATGAGAAGGAAATGGTCCTATGAGGACATTCCTTAGGAACACCTGAGTGGCTTACGTGCCTGAGAGGCGGTGGTGTCCAAATTTATGCCTCCCAACATTATGCTCTGATCTAGTGGATAGATAGAGCTTGTTAGTCAAGGCGTTGCTATTTTGACAATGCTGACTATGATGATGGAAATTGTCATTGATGCTTATCAATCCATATCCTTTCTTATATGAATATTTCAACTTAAGAGTATCTTGTTGTTTCATTATGATTACCTCCTTAGTTAGGAGGGAGTGTTGAAAATGTAACTAGTGTTAGTCTTCATAATATAATAAAATGTGATTTTTATCATTGACATATTTATCATTATTATTTATTTTTGGTAAAAGCATGTTCTTCATGCTTATAAGAGTAAAAAAAGGAGTAAAAAAGAAATGATTTTGAGTCAAAGAAAATGTAGTTGAGTCATGTCCCATTTGGACATATGTAAGAAAAATTATTTTGAATTTTTTATAGAGTCAAAGTCCACCAAAATGTAGAAGTCAACCCTCCTTGGGAACAAGTTGGCCTGGGCTTCCTTGATATATATATATATATAGCGAGAGAGAGAGAGAGAGAGAGATTACTTTGGAGCACATTGACACATCATCATCATCATATATATCTTCTGCACCTAACTAATGGAGAAAAGGGTGAAAAAGAAGGAAAAAAAAGAGCTAGCACATGTGGAAGATTTTTCCGTGAGGAAAGGATGAAATTTTGATCCAGTTGCAAACCTGAAAATTCAAGAGTGATATTTCAGGGAGGCCCAAAATTTCAGGAGAAAAAATTCAGGGAAGTCACAGTTTCACTTATGTTGACTTTGCATGTGGAGGTGACTTAGAGGATGGTTGGACTTTGGAATTTTGGTGGAAGTTTTGGTCTTGGTCATGGCCTTGGATATCTAATTTTGATATGATTCTATGAGAGAAGGATTGTTGTTGGGTCTTCCCCTTGTGGAGTTTTTCCCTAGCTTAGAGCCTAATTTCTGATGTCTCTTATCTCTTGTCTCTTGCGCATTATGTTCTTTATATTTTGCTAATGTGTAATTGCTTGATGACATGACTAAAAAAATAAATACTAAGAAAATAATGCATGTTAGTCACAAGTAATTATTGTGATAAGAAATTCTATCATTTATCTGAATTTCAATAGGAAACAAGAAAGCTTGTTCCTCTTACATAAAAAATGACCACTATTGAGACAATGGCCTAATGTCAAGCCTATTTTCTTTGATATTCAATGATAAATCCAAGAAGTGATCAAGAGATATTTTAATTTTTATGGGATGGAGAGAAGTAAATCTTGAAAGGCCAAAAGCCCTTTTTTGGTTGATCCATTTAGAGAACTTAGAAAGCCTTTGTCAATGTTGGATTGGCGTCCCTTAGCCTTCTTGGAGGTGGATGGTTTAGCCGAGAACTTCACCACCTTCAAGTGTGCAAGGCAACTTGTAATACTTTAACACAAAAAACTTGCAAGACAAAGATTTGTGAGCCTTAGAGACTTTCCTCATATGATGGCAAGTATTAGCTTATTGCTCAACCAAGAACATATAATCCTAAGCCAAGCCTAGGATATGAGCAATTGTCCAAGAGGATATCCAAATAGTTGTATTCCTTTCCCCTAGACAATAGTGCCCCAATGGGCTACACTGTCAAAACAATTAAATTTGTAAGTAAAAAATAGATTATGAACACAAAAGCATATGAATAATTGAAACAACACAAGTATTACCTCCCACAACTATGCATGAGCCCACAAACCAAGAGATTAGATCTCCAAAGTCTTGACATTATTGATCAAATTAAAGAGTGTACATATGAGAAGTGTTTCACCGAGCATCAAGCTTAAAACAATCAAATGAGAGAGCCCCAATGGGTCTCTTTATTAAAATTGAGAGGAAATCCCAATGTGAACTAATGCAACAAGTGGAAAAATGTAGATAATCCCAAAGACAAGCTAAGTCTCCAAGTGGAAATGTTGGTGAAGATCCCAAGAGGACAAATTTCACATGTGGAAAATATTCTTGTAGATAACTAGTGTGAGTTGCTTCACAAGTCCTGTAGGTGCCCAATGTTGATGTTATTAATTCCTGTGTGAGTTTAACTATTTTCCATGTGTGAGGGTGAGTCGATTAAAGTGGGAGCATACCTCCACTAAATATAAGTTGGTATCTACAACTATGATCTGTAAACCATTGTGGATATTCCACTAGACAATTTGTTACAATAGACTTGATAAAATTACATTTGAAGTATGAAATTATACACTATTATAGTTTTATTAGATTTCTAGATATATAGATTTACTGTTAATAGTGCATGCATGCAAATGAAAATTATGCAGAAAATAGAGAATGAAAAAATAAAATCTCACACACATTTGACACAAGATATACTCTGGGAAACCATTTCAGGAGAAAAATCAAGCTGGAAGGTGAGGCCTCTCTACTCTCTTTCTCTGAATGGAAATATGACAACAAGTACAAAGAATTATGGCATGTGGTCCATGGACTACTACAATGTACAAATCCTCTTTGTGTGCTCTTCCTCTTATCCCTCTTGGCTATTTTTGCTCAACTATGGAACATATGCACTCGAAAGAATGGAACCCCTTTTCTTCTTAGTGGCCCAGTTATAACACAACCTAATAGCCTACTAGTGGTTAGGTTTGATTACCTCAACCCTTAACCATAGTTACAACATAGACTCTTCTAAAGTCTTCTACAACATAATCATGAATAATGGGGGTTGACGTGGCATCCTCTCGAATTATGGTGGTGAAAACAGGAAGGTTAACTTCTAAGTGGCATAACTTTCGCATACAGACTCCGATTGATGCAGTTCTTGCATTGTTGGAAAGTTTTATGTGTGTAGAATAGGAAAAAAAGGTGCACAATTAGGTGACAAATTTTTACCCCTAGAAAATGTCGTTTGATGCCTCAAAATGCTTCCCGAAGGTTTTAGACCCTGTTTTTCCAAACTAGGTACTTATAGTAAAAATTGTCCCATGAGCTGATTCCTCCATTTTTTCCACTCTAAAAGCATCAAGATGGATGAAAAACAATATAATGATCCAACTTGGATCGCATCTCCACATTTTGGGAGGCTTTTGGTCCCCAAAAGCTTCTACTAAATGATGTGAGGAAATTTTTCCTCCACCTTCTCTCTGGTGTACCATTTAACTTTGCATGGAAGTTGTCCTTTCAACCCAATTTTCCAAAGGTCATGTTTCCCCTGTCTTGTATTTATGGACCTCTTCTAAAAAATTGTATCTTCTATTAACTTTGCCTGAGCATCTGGTGCCAAATCCTCCACAAAAGGTAGGACCTGTTCTTCTTCCTGATCTAGCATAGAAGGCTTATAGAGTTTCAAATTCTCTGCATTCCCAACTGAGAAAATGCACATATATGGTGGTAAAATAAGCCGATAGGCATTATCACCCACCTTTTCTAGTATCTCGACGAGTCCATACCTTAGAGCCTTTATTTTCTTAGCAGGCTGCTGTAGCCTCTCTGTGTTCCACTGTAGCCATATTCTTTCTCCCACCTTGAATAATTTTTGTCCTATGTTAATCATGCATGGCCTTATATTTCTCTTGTGATTTCTTCAGTGTCTCTTGTACTTGTATATGAATTTGCATAATCCTCTCTATAACTTTTTCAACCCTAAAGGCATCTCCTGTAAGATCTTCCCTTACCCCCCCTCGGTATCCATATGCACTGTTCAAAGGTGAAGGTGACAAATATCCAAAACAAGTTTCAATTTGGGACTTTCCTGTAGAAGTGTGGACTGCTCTGTTGTAAGAATGTTGTATATATACCATATTTTCATCCCAGGTCTTCGGATGCTTTTGGTTTTATCCCCTCAGAAACTGCACCAATGTCTTGTTGACTACTTCTGTCTGCCAGTTTGTCTGTGAATGTAATGCTGTAGATCTCTTCAACATCGTGTCCATCTTCTCCCACAATGTAGTCTAGAATGCATTGAGAAATATTGTACCCCTATTTGAAATGATGCTCCTTAGTATCCCAAAGTGCACCTAAACCTGTCGAAAGAACAAGTTTGATGCTTCTTGCCCATTGATGGCCTTTTTACAGGGCATCAAAACACACATATTACTGAAATTGTCAACTACCACGAACAGGTAGTCACCTCCCTTCTTAGTTGTTGGTAAACTTCCCACAAATTCCATGGAAATACTTTCCCAAGGATGAGTGGGTACATGTAAGGGATGATATAAACCCTGTTTCCATTGCTAAGCTTGCTGGTACAACAAAACATGCATCCTCTTATGAACCTAGCTACCTGCTCTTGCATCTTGGGGCAACACACATACCTCTGCAAGTTGGCCACGATCTTCCCTACACCAAAGTGCCCTACAACCTTGGAGGTGTGGGCCTCTCTAATCAGTTGCAATTGCTCACCTTTAGGAAAACATAACTTATCCAACTTGTAAAGTAACCCATCTTGAAGATGGTAGTCAACGATGCTGTCATGATCAAGCACATGACTCTAACTATGCAACTACAGAAACACCTCACTAAAGTCCTCATCCTCTGAATATGCTTCTCTGTATGCATCATGGGTGAATGGCTCCATGTGCATAAGAGTTCCCAACGCTGTGATACTTGGTGTGGGTGGACTTGAAAACATGTCGGTCAACTTGTTTTTGCTTCCCTTCTCGTACTTGATCACCAAATGAAAATGTTGTAGAAACCCCATCCACTTGTAATTCTCGGTCAACTATAGCTTACTCTGGGCTTGCAGGTACCGTGGTGTTTGGTAATTTGTGTGGACTACTATATCCTTTCCCATCAAATAATTCTTCCACTTCTTCACAACTTGCACCAGAGCATTTAACTCCTTATCATAGGTAGGGTAGTTAAGTATTGCCCCATGAAATACTTTAGAATGGTAACATACATGCTTTGCTTCTTGCATCAAGACAACTCCCATAACATACCCACTCCAATCTGTCTCTAGTTCAAAGCGTCACTGCCAATTTGGTAATTCTAGAACTGGTGCTTCACTGATCTTTTTCTTTGGCTCCTCAAAAGCCCTCTACTGACCCTTTCCCCACTGGAAACTCTTGCCACTTTCTATTATGGCATGGAGTGGTGCTGCTACAACTGAAAATGAGGCTATAAATTTCCTTAGGTACTGTGTTGCCCCAATGAAATTCCTGATCTCAAAAACATTAATAAGCATCACCATTTCATTATGGCCTCCATCTTGGAATGATCTATTTTCAACTCTCCTCCACCTATCACATACCCCAGATACACCAAAGAATGTTGTGCAAACTCACATTTCTTAGTATTTTACAGCAGTTGGTGCTTCTTTAATGTCTCGAGCATTGGGTCAAATATGAGATTTGCTCCTACCAGGTAGCACTTATACCAATATATCATCCAAATAGACAATAAAACATAAATCTATAAAAGGGAACATTACATCACTAATAATTCTCATACACATAGATGGTGCATTAGATAGGCAAAATGACATGACTAACCACTCATACAAACCTTGTTTTCATTTGAAGGAAGTCTTCTAGGTCTCTTCTTCTTTGACTCAAACCTGGCGATATCCAGAATTTAAGTCTAGCTTGGTGATCTATTTTGTTTGCTGTAATTGATCTGACATATCAACTATCCTAAGAAAGGGGTACCAAGTCCCTTTTTTACTTGGAACAATGATGATGAGTGACCCACATGGTGATGTACTCGGTGTTGAGAAATCTAGGGGTAGCAAGTATAGGTGATTTCTCTTAATTTGATAACTTCTTGTGATGCATTTTTACTTTTCTTGATTAATTCTTCTTTCCATTATTATTATTAGTGGTCTATATCATCAAACAACTACAAAATCATAAATAAAAATGAGACAATAGGACACAAGATGCAAGCAATCAGCTAGGGCCAAAACCTCTCCAACTGGGAGGAAAACCCACCAAAATTCTTCTTCTTATAAACCTTCAATTGACCAATTTCAAGACTTTTGACCCTTGACCAAGACCCTCCAAGACTAAGTCAAACCTTTCTTCTAGCAACTTTTGTGAATTTGACTTCCAATAGCTTCTTCAACAACCTCGACCTGCCCAACAACTTCTTTTGCAACTTCAACTCAACTAAAAAATTCTTTTGCGACTTCAACCTACCCAACAACTCTTTCTGTGACTTCGACCTACCCGACAACTTCTTCTATAACTTCATGATGATTTGGGGTAGCATTGGATGTGCTCTAGCTAGTAAAATTGGTGGAGAGGCTGAGGCACATGACATCTCCAATACCTAGAATGGGTTTGGGCAGATTCTAAACAGTTTGAGAGATATTAAAATAATTAATATTTTTAATGGATTCCTTAAGTCTAAACTTAGGGAAAATAAAATATTAATGTGAATTAATATAAAACTGTGTTAGAATGGTCCAACAGTCATGGACCAAGCCAGATCTAATCTTAGCTGTTGATTAGGGACTTAATCTTGGCCGTTGATTTGTCAACAAGAAAAGTATAAGAGGAGGCTTGAGGTTCACTTGGAGAATGCACCAAGAGATCAAGATTTCGACTTTCTTTGGTTGGGTTTGCTGAGAAAGTTGAGAGAGTGATCCGAGTTGCCGCTGAGGGGCAGTGAATACAGAAGCAGAGAGGCAGAGATAGCATCGAGAGGATCAACACAGTAGCCAGAGAGAGGGACGCAAAACCAGCCAAGGATTCACACAGAGGCAGTCAGGGCTCACGCAGTGCCTTAGAGGGCCAGCGTGAGTGACGCACAGGGCCAGAGGATTGACGCAGTGCCTCCAAAGGCTAACGCAGGCCAAGCCAGAGTGACACTGGGTTAACGCTGGGTCAGACAGAGCTGACGCAGTCCCTAGAGGTTGGCGCTGGGGTTTCATGGGGAAGATTAGAGCTGTGGATCTTTGGAGTGTTTATTCGGGGTTTTAGCCAAAATATTTACTTTCGAGTGGAGAGGTACTACTACCGAGATTTTTTTGTTTTTGTTTTTTTGTTTTTGTTTTTGTTGGGTGAGTTGGATTTGACACCCAGATTGTATTATGAATCTGCTTAATAAATCAAACCCTCAGATAGCTGCATCGGTTTTCCTGCATTGGGTTTTTCCAGGGACATTAGTCCAAAAACAACGGTGTCACTTGTGTGCTTGTTTCTGTTTCCTTCAGTTGATGATCTGTAATGTGTTGAGCATGTACTTGTATTTATTTCTAGTATTTACATGGTAAATAACTTGTTAATTAACAGAACAAGTAGATAGGAATAAATCAGAAAATACATGAAGGGTTTCTAACGAGTTAGACTTAGAAATTCCAACACTTCAACCTTCCCAACAACTTCTTCTGCAACTTAGACCTACCCAACAACTCTTTTTGCAACTTTGACCTACCTAACAACTTCTGCAGAAACCCTAACCCTTGCACGTGAGAGAAATAATGGTGTATTTCTGCTCCACTCTTCTTTGCTTGGGTAGATTCTCTCTCCTAGAGAATTCAACTTCCAAAATATATTTTATTGATGACCTAACTTCGCTTCTACAACTTGTGTTTACTACAGTGGCATGAACCCTAATTCCTTCACATGTGTGGAGAGAAACAACCCAAAAAAATCCCAAACTCAACTTCTTCTTCCTTCGTCCTCTCATTTTTCACACTTCTTGTCTTTCTTGTGATCAAATTTGTGTGAGTGAAGTGTGTCTTCCAAATGAGGTCGAAGCCTTATTTATATAGGCTTCTCAATGGGTTGAATTGCTCCTTTAGACCGACTTGTCTTTTCACGTAGGCCAACTTGATCTTTGTGCCATGACAAGGTCTTGGAGGGTATTTTGACTCAATAAATTTTCTTTTACAATATGTAACATGCCCAAATTGGTCTTCAATAAACAATGACTTTATGACTTTATGACAAGCCTAGAAGCACTCAATGGGTCCTTGACCTATAAAATAAATCCTCTTGAGCATGAAACCCATGGCTCAAGACTCACAATAATGAATTTATTTATCTCTTTTCATTAAATAAACAAAATCATGATTACATATGTCATTATGAAGATCTAACCGAGTTACATATTTCAATGCTCCCTCTTAACTAGGGAGGTATTCATAATACATGTAAGGTACTTGGAGATTTTCAATCTAAAGAATTCTCATAAGAAGATTCAGATTGGTAACCGATCTGTTTAGCATCATATCATCCAACATTGTCACATAAAAAGGCCTTTAATAGTAGCTCTATCTCTCCATAAGATCAAAGCACAATGCTAGCAAGACCAATGATTTATAGACACCTTCATCATTGTCTCTCTAGGCGCATACCCCACCTGGGTGTTCAAAGGGTATGTCCTTCTAGGACCATTTTTATCTTGGATTCCTAGTCCTCAAGGAATATCGATCTTCAATGACTACTCTTAACTTCGATGCACTACCACATCCTCGACAGTTTTGGATGCTAGATGCTTACCACATCCTCTATTGTTTTCTGTCCAAGTGAAGACAAGAATGATTTGTTTATCTCTCCCTCTCACCTAGGGAGGATATACCCATTCCAATGAAGGAATGTACCCAAGTTACCTCTTATCCAGGGACTTGTCTAAGCTCCCTCTTATCTAGGGACTTGTTTCCAAGTTTATTCTTAATTAGAAAATTTTTTTTAGGCTTCCTCTTAATTAGGAACCTGTTTCCAACAAAAAAATATTTCTTCATTGGTGGAGATCATGAGACCTTCAGCTGGTTGTAGTGCTCCTCCATTCGATGTCATGAATTTTATTTTTAACATTATGGAGCCTTCATCTTTGGGACCTCTTCGTAGGGCATCGACCATCCATCACTTTCCTTCTCGAATCAGAGTAGTCATGTCTTTCTTACTTTTACCAAAAAGTGATCCATTCGACCATATATGGCTTTTCCTCATACAACTAACTTTTCCACATCATGTATTCTTTAGGATATTTCATCCTACCACTTGAATACTAGTTGTGGATGACATCCACACCTTTCTTTTGGTATCCCTATATTAGCCCATCTAGACATTGTTTAAAAATAAGAAATGAACATCAAATCAAAAATTACCTTTTTTGATGGCCCTTCATCATGACATATGTTTGCTGCTCCCACATTAACACATCACCAAGATATTCATTTGTTAATGGTCTTCTTTCTTTTCATACTTTTCCAATGTCTTCATATCTTTCCCATGGAGATATCATAGTCAATTCTTCTATTCATAGGATGTAGATTGCTTTCTCCATAGTTGCATTTTTCACGATCTCTTCTTTTCTCTTTATTCACATATTACTTCCCAGGAACTCCTAGTCATAGTTCCTTCACTTTTTTCAACCACCTAATATTCCATATGAGGACATATTATGTTGATTTCATCTACTTAATATGTGAACCATGCCTTTATGCATCTTTTTAATGAAATAGATCATTTTCCCTGGATCATGCTCATGAGGTAGAGCATGCATCCTTATTATCTACAACTATATAATGGCATGACTTGACTCGGTGAACATATGCATACATACCTCTCTTCTTCTTTGGTTATCTAGAATGTCTTCAACAACTTCCTGCCCTTGATTGAGAGTGCTTCAATCATCTTTGTCATGCTGCATTCCTTTGTCATCATACCATCATTCTTCTAAACAATGAATCCCATCCCAAGTGAAATTCTTAACGAGACATCTTTTAAGAGATGAACCTTCTAAGTAAAATTCCAGCACAGGATCTTGATTATCCTCATTTTGCATATGCTCCTTCCCAATGATGTATGATGAGTTATATACTATATGACTTACTTATATCCATAAGTGCTACTTATGCTTCTATCGAGGTTACCAAGAGCTACTTCAATAGAATCTCACTTCATCTATCTTTCAAGCTTCTTATGATGATGTCTTGAGATCTCACTTTGGTCGAATCCTCCTATGATGCCATATTCTAAAATGATGCATCCTATTATGCTTCCTACCATAATAGCCATATTTTACAAGAATTGAAAAGAACTAGGTGGAGAAGACTTATCTCAATTCTACTAGAGATCTTTTACTTCTTCCTTCTTGGATTTCTTTTTAGCATCTTCCACTTCTTCGGTGACATGGGCTTCTTCTCTTCCTCTTTTTTTATTTTCCTTTTTGAGTATGGGACAATTCCTCTTGTAGTGCCCATATTATTGAGATCCACATCATTTAACCTTTGCCATATTCTTCCTTGTTTTTTGAGGACCAAATTTCCCAAAATTTCTTTTCCTCTTCGCCATGGCAGCGTATGCTTCAATGATCTCGTTTTCATCCTAAATCATATTTTTCTTTCAACTCGGTTTCTTCAATTTTTCATAGTGAACATATATCATTGAATGGAGTAGCTTCCTTCTTCCCATAGATGCTTTTTGTAAAGTTACCCCATTCCCCCAACAATGGATTGAGCACTATGGTAGTCATTTCCTTGTCAGACATTATCTCTCCCACCTCTTGTGATTGGTCTTATTCCAGACACTCTCATATTCTTGCTTTGGAGGTTCGACAATTAAACCCTTCATATGACCAATGACTTCATTTTCTATTAGGACCAAATCTGTCCTCTTATTCCATCCAAGATAGCTTTTTGAGCCAACCAATTTCTTTCTCTCCTTACAAAATGAAGTCATTTTTATAGATTGAAGCATAGATATAAAGATACCTGTCAAGTGAAAATACTCCTTGATGATGGAATATTCAACTTGATGCCTTCTTTGATGATGTTGATAATAGAAGGTGGCTTCTTGATGAATATGTATTCCTTCAAAAGTGATCCTTGACTCAAGGAGAGGGATATCGCTTTGAATCCTTGATGATGACAACGCCTTCTTCTCGCTTCCTTGAATGGTAGTGTAGAGTATGGTGGCCTTCCCAAGGTGCTTCAAATATAGGGTCTTTATTTGATTGAGTGGATGTTGAGTTCTTGAGGTCTTCTTTCCTTTTAAGATTGAAATCTCCCCAAGAATGAAACCTTCTTTGGATGATTTAGGGTTTTTAGGTCTTCTCCTTGATCCTTTCTTGATGATCCGATGTTGCTCATGTTGAATGATATTCTTGTGCTTTGGCCCTTGAGTATCCTTCTTTGTGCTTCCTTTCCTTGATGTAGTCACCTTAACTCTGAAACCATGTTAAGAAATCTAGGGGTAGAAAGTGAAGGTGATTTCTCTTACTTTGATAACTGCTTGTGATGCATTTTTACTTTTCTTAATTAAATTATTCTTTCCTTTATTATTATTAGTGTTCTATATCATCACACATCTACAAAATCATAAAGAACAATGATATAATAAGACACAACATGTAGGTGATCAACCGGGGCCAAAACCTCTCCAACTAAGCGGAAAACCCACCAGAATTGTTCTCTTGTTATAAACCTTCAATTAACCAATTCCAAGAAGTTTGAACCTTGACCAAGACCCTCGAAGACCAAGTCAAGCCTTGCTTCTAGAAACTTCTATGAATCTGACTTCTAGTAGCTTCTTCAACAACCTCGACCTACCCAACAACTTCTTTTGAAACTCTGGCCTGGCCAACAACTTCTTCTGCAACTTCGACCTACCCAACATCTCTTTCTGCAACTTCGACCTACCCAATAGCTTCTTCTGAAACTTCGAATTTCCCAACAACTTCTTCTCCAACTTTGACCTACCCAACAACTCTTTATGGAACTTCGACCTGCCCAACGACTTCTTCTATAGAAATCCTAACCCTTGCATGTGAGAGAAATAATGGTGTATTTATGCTCCTCTCTTCTTCTCTTTTGTAGATTCTATCTCCTAGAGAATTCAACTTCCAAAATAGCTTTTATTGATGACCTAACTTCAATTTTGCAACTTGGATTTACTACAGTAGCATGTAATCTAATTCCTTTGCACATGTGGAGAGAAATAACCCAAAAACAATCCCAAAACTTGAATTCTTGTTCTTCCTTTGTCCTCTTCTTTTTCCCACTTCTTCTCTTCCTTGTGATCGAACTTGTGTGAGTGAACTGTGTCTTCCAAATGAGGTCAAATTCTTCTTCATATAGGCTTCTCAATGGGTTGAATTTCTCCTTTAGGCTGACTTGTCTTTTCATGTAGGTTGACTTGATCTTTGTGCCATGACGAGGTCTTGGAGGGTCTTTTACTCAATAAATTTTCTTTTAAAATATGTAACATGCCCAAATTTGTCTTCAATACATGACAATGACTCAATGACTTTATGACAAACCTATAAGCACTCAATGGGTGCTTGACCTATAAAATAAATTCTCTTGAGCATGAAACCCATGCCTCAAGACTCGCAATAATAAATTTATTTTTCTCTTTTCATTAAATACATAAAACCATAATTTCATGTCATTATGAAGATCAAATCTAGTTACATATTTCAACGCTCCCTCTTAGCTAGGGAGGTATTCATAATACATGTAAGGTACTTGGATATTTTCAATATCAGAAATTCTCATAAGAAGATTCAGATTGGTAACCTATTTTCAACATCATATCGTCCAACATTGTCACATAACAAGGCCTTGACTAACAACTCTATCTCTCCACAATATCATAGCACAATGCTAGCAAGACCAATGATTTATAGACACCTTCATCATTGTCTCTCTAGGAGCGTACTCCGCTTGGGTGTTCATAGGGTATGTCCTTCAAGGACTATTCTTATCTTGGATTCCCAGTTCTCAAAGAATATCAGTCCTCTATGAATACTCTTCTCTTGGATGCAGACCACTACATTGTCAAATAATATCAGATGCCAGATGGTGACCCAATCCTCCATTCTTTTTTTCCCAAGTGAAGACAAGAATGATGTGTCTATCTCTCCCTCTCAACTAGGAATATAACCATTCCAATGAAGGAATGTACCAAAGTTCCATCTTATCCATTGACTTGTCCAAGCTCCTTCTTAGCTATGGACTTGTTTCCAAGTTTATTGTTAATTAGAAACTTGCTTTCAGGCTCCCTCTTAATTAGGTACCTGTTTCCAGCAGAAACACTTTCTTCATTGGTGGAGATCATGGGACTTTCAATTGCTTGTAGTGATACTCGATTTGATGTCATGAATTTTATTTTTAACATTATAGAGCCTTCATCTTTGGGACTTCTTCATAGGGAATTAGCTATCCATCACTTTCCTTCTCGAATTAGAGTAGTCATATCTTTCTTGCTTTTATCAGAAAGTGATCCATTCGACCATATCTAGATTTTCCTCATACAACTACCTTTTCCACATCATGTATTCTTCAGGATATTTCATCCTACCACATGAATACCAGTTTAGATGACATCCACACCTTTCTTTTGGTATCCATGTATTAGCCCATCCAGACATTGTTCAAAAATCAGAAATGAACATCAAATAAAAAATTACCTTTTGTGATGGCCCTTCATCATGAAATCTGCTTGCTACAACATTAACATCCTGCATTGACACAACTCTAAGATATTCATTTTTCAAGGGTCTTCTTTCTTTTCAGACTTTTCCAAGGACTTCATATCTTTCCCATGGAGATATCATAGTCAATTCTTCTAGTCATAGGATGTAAATTGCGTTCTCTATAGTTTCATTTTTCATGATTTCTTCTTTTCTCTTTATTCAAAGATTACTTCCCAGGAACTCCTAATCATAGTTCCCTCACTTTTTTCAACCACCTCATATTCCATATGAGGATATATTATGTTAATTTCATCTAATTAATATGTGACCCATGCCTTTATGCATCCTTTAGATGAAACATATCATTTTCCCTCGATCATGCTCATGAGACTGAGCATGCATCTTTACTATATACAACTATATAATGACATGACATGACTTGTTGAAAATATGCATACATACCTCTTTTCTTCTTTGGTTATCTAGAATTTCTTCAACAACTTCCTGTCCTTGATTGAGAGTGCTTCAATCATCTTTTACATGTTGCATTCCTTTATCATCATACAATCATTGTTCTAAACAATGAATCCCATCCCAAGTGGAACTCTTAGCGAGACAACTTTCAAGAGATGAACCTTATAATGAAAATTCCAACAGAGGATCCTGATTATCCTCATTTTGCAAATGTTCCTTCCCAATGATGTATGATGAGTTCTATACTAGATGAATTACTTCTACCCGTAAGTGCTTCTCATGCTTCTAATGAGGTTACCAAGAGCTACTTACTTCAATAGAATCCTACTTCATCTATCTTTCAATCTTCTTATGATGATGTCTTGAGCTCTTGCTTTAGTAAAATTCTCCTATGATGCCATCTTCTAAAATTATGCATCCTATTATGCTTCTAATTATTCCTACCATCATAGCCATATTTTACAATAATTGAAAAGAACTAGGTGAAGAACACTTATCTCAATTTTAGTAGAGATATTTTACTTCTTCCTTCTTGTATTTGGTCTTTTCAACATCTTCCACTTCTTCAATGACATGGGCTTCTTCTCTTCCTCTTTTGTTATTGTCCTTTTTGAGTTTGGGACAATCCCTCTTGTAGTGCCCATATTCTTGAAATCCATAGCATTGAAACTTCACCATATTCTTCTTCCTTTTATGAGGACCAAATTTCCCAAACTTTCCTTTCCACTTCGCCATGGCAACATATGCTTGAGTTTGCTCGTTTTGATCGTACATCACTTTTTGTTTTAAACCTAGTTTCTTTAATTTTGCACAGTGACCACAGATAATTGAATGGAGTAGATTCCTTCTTCCCATAGATGCTTGATGTAAATTTACCCCATTCCTCTGGCAATGCATTGAGAACTATGGTAGTCATTTCCTTGCCAGACATTATCTCTCCGAACTCTTGTAGTTGGTCTTATTTTAGACACCCTCAAATTCTTCCTTTGGCGGTTCAACAATTAAACCCTTAATATGACCAATGACTTCATTTTCTGTGAGGATCAAATCTATCCTCTTCTTCCATGCAATATAGTTTTTTGACTCAACCAATTTGTTTCTTTACTTGTAAAATGAAGTCATTTTGATAGATTCAAACATTTATCAAGTGAAGATATCCCTTGATCATGGAATCTTCAACTTGATGCCTTATTTGATGATGTTGATAAGAGAACATGTCTTCATGGTGAAGATGTCTTCCTTCAAAAGTGATCCTTGACTCAAAGAAAGGGAGATCACCTTGAATCCTTGATGATAACAACACCTTCTTCCCGCTTCCTTAAATGATAGTGTAGAATGTGGTGGCCTTCCCAAGGTGCTTCAAATATAGGGTGTTTCTTTGATTGAGTGGATGACAGGTTCTTGAGGTCTACTTTCCTTTGAAGATTGAAAGCTTCCCAAGAATAAAACCTTCTTTGGATAATCTAGGGTTTTGAGGTCTTCTCCTTGTTGGTGCTTTGAGTGGTCCTTCTTAATCCTTCTTAATTTGTTCGACCCTTATGAATCCTTTCTTGATGATTCAATTTCCTTGATGTTGAGTGATCTTCTTGTGTTTCGGCCCTTGAGTATCCTTCTTTGTACTGGACTTCCTTGATGTAGCCACCTTAGCTTTGAAATCCTATTGAGAAATTTGGGGGCAAAAAGTGTAGGTGATTTCTCTCACTTTGATAACTACGTTTGATGCATTTTTACTTTCTTGATTAAGTTCTTATTTCCTTTATTATTATTAGTGCTCTCTATCATCAAACAACTACCAAATCATAAAGAACGATGAGACAATAAGACACAATATGTAGGCGATCATCCAGGGCTAGAACCTATCCAACTGAGTGTAAAACCCACTAGAATTCTTCTCTTCTTATAAACCTTCAATTGACTAATTCCAAGACTTTTGACCCTTGGCCAAGACCCTCCAAGACCAAGTCAAACTTTGCTTCTAGCAACTTCTGCGAATATGACTTTTAGTAGCTTCTTCAACAACCTCGACCTGCCCAACAACTTCTTTTGCAACTCCGACCTGCCCAACAACTTCTTCTACAACTTCGATCTACCCAACATCTCTTTCGACAACTTCAACCTACCCAACAACTTCTTCAATTTCGACCTACCTAGTAGCTTCTTCTATAGAAACCCTAACCCTTACACGTGAGATAAATAATGGTGTACTTCTGCTCCTCTCTTCTTTTCTTGGGTAGATTCTTTCTCCTAGAGAATTCAACTTCCAAAATAGATTTTCTTGATGACATAACTTCACTTCTTCAACTTCGATTTACTACAGTAGCATGAACCCTAATTCCTTTGCAGTGTGGAGAGAAATAGCCCAAAAACAATCCCAAAACTCGACTTCTTCTTCTTCCTTCGTCCTCTTTTTTTCACACTTCTTCTCTTCCTCGTGATTGAACTTGTGTGAGTGAAGTGTGTCTTGTAAATTAGGTCGAAGTATTCTTTATATAGGCTTCTCAATGGGTTGGATTTATCCTTTAGGTTGAATTGTATTTTCATGTAGGTTGGCCTTATCTCTGTGCAACGACGAGGTCTTGGAGGGTATTTTGACTCAATAGTTTTTCTTTTACAATATGTAACATACCCAAATGGATCTTCAAACCTAGAAGCACTGATTGGGTACTTGATCTATAAATAGATTCTCCTGAGCATGAAACCCATGCCTCAAGACTCACAATAATAAATTTATTTTTCTCTTTTCATTAAATACATAAAATCATAATTACATATGTCATTATGAAGACCGAACTTAGTTACATATTTCAACACTCCCTCTTAACTAGGGAGGTATTCATAATACACGTAAGGTACTTGGAGATTTTCAATCTGAACAATCCTCATAAGAAGATTTAGATTGGTTACCCATCTGTTTATCATCATATCATCCAACATTGTCACATAACAAGGCCTTGACTAACAACTCTATCTCTCCACAAGATCAAATCAAAACGCTAGAAAGACCAATGATTTATAGACACCTTCATTATTGTCTCTGCAGGAGCATACCCCACCCGGGTGTTCACAGGGTATGTCCTTATAGGAATATTCTTATCTTGGATTCCCAGTCCTCAAAGAATATCGGTCCTCCACATCTACTCTTATCTTGGAGGCTCTACCACATCCTCAAACAGTATGAGATGCCAGATGCTTACCCAATCCTACATTATTTTCTTCCCAAGTGAAGACAAGAATGATGTGTCTGTCTCTCCCTCTCAACTAGGGAGAATATACCCATTCTAATGAAGGAATGTACCCATGTTCCCTCTTATCCAGGGACTTTTCAAAGCTCCCTCTTAGCTAGGGATGTGTTTCCAATTTTCTTGTTAATTATAAACTTGCTTTTAGGCTCCCTCTTAATTAGGGACTTGTTTCTAGCATCAACTCTTTCTTCATCAATGGAGATAATGGGACCTTTAGCTGCTTGTAATGCTCATCCATCCGATGTCATGAATTTTAATTTTAACATTATGGAGCCTTGATCTTTGGTACTTCTTCATAGGGCATCGACCATCCATCTCTTCTCGAGTAAGGGTAGTCATGTCTTTATTCCTTTAATTGGAAAGTGATCCATTTGACCATATCTGGATTTTCCTCATACAACTACCTTTTCCACATCATGTATTCTTCAAGATATTTCATCCTACCACATGAATACCAATTATAGATGACATCCACACCTTTCCTTTGGTATCCCTGTATTAGGCCATCTAGAGATTGTTCAAAAATAAAAAATGAACATCAAATAAAAAATTACCTTTTGTGATGGCCCTTCATCATGACATTTGCTTGCTGCAACATTAACATCCTACATTGACACATCTCCAAGATATTCATTTGTCCTTTTGATTTGTCCACTGCATTTGAAGCTCCATCTTCTCCAAATATCCCAATCTTATTGCTCAGGGACGTCATGAGAAGAATTATATTATGATTTATATCAAAGAATTCTTGTTCCAGCTGTGAAAACCTCTCCTCAGCAAGATCACAATGCTTATTCGTAGATTCTTCGACCACGATTAGGATTTTACAATTTTTGGCCCAGCCGATCTAAATCTCCTGTAAATATCCAAAATACACCCAAAGAAACCCGCTCTGATACCAATATGATACGTAAAATGTCGTAGATATTCCACTTGACAATTCGTCAAAACAAATATGATAAAATTATATTTGAAATATGAAATTCTGCACTATTACATTTTTATTAGATTTATGAATATGTAGATTCATTGTTAATAGTGCATGCATGTGAATGAAAATTATGCAGAAAATAGAGAACAACAAAATAAAATCTCACACACACATTTGACACAAAATATTCTTTGGGAAACCCTTTTAGGGGAAAAACCTAGCTGGAATGTGAGGCCGCTTTGCTCTCTTACTCGGAATGGAAATTGTTGCTAGTAGAAAGAAGTATGGACTATGGCTTGTGGGTTGTTGCAATGCAGAAATACTCTTTGTGTGCTCTTATCCTATCCCTCTTGGCTATTTTTTCTCAACTGTGAAACAAATGCACTCGAATAATGGAACCCCCTTTCCTCCTAGTGGCCGGTTATAACACAACCCGATAACTTACTAATGGATAGGCTTGACTACCTCAACTCTTAACCATAGTTACAAAATAGTTTATTCTAGAGTCTTCTACAATATAATCACTTGGCTAGCCCCTTTTTCGTGAATAATGGGGAATCAACTTGCTAACACCTGTAAATGAGGAAATAATTGAAGAGGGTGAAGAAAAATCAAATTCAGGTATGAAGATCCGATATAAATTTTTATGTTCAGAATGGTACAAGCACATAGTTCATTATTTATGTTTTCTCTCTTGTCCCCAGTCAATGTATAGAACAAGATATAGAGCATTAAAAATCAAGGCACAACCATATGTGATTGTGGAGGGCAGATTGTATTGGAAGGATCCTGTGGGAATTTTATTATTATGTTTGAAAAAAGATGAATCTACAGAGACAATTAAATGATTATCATGAGAAGTTATGTGGTGGACATTACTGTTGGAAATCTACTGCACACAAAGTCCTCCAGGCAGGCTTTTATTGACCCACCTTGTTTGGTGATATATATAAGTTTGTCAGACGCTGTCAGAAGTGTCAGCTTTTTGCTGAGAAAAAGAGGTTAGCTCCCTTTTCATTAATTCTAGTCTTCATAGAAGAACCATTCAGACAATGGGGAGTAGACTTTGTTGGAGAAATTAACCCACCTTCAAGTGGAAAACACAAGTGGATTCTTACAACTACTGATTATTTCACCAAGTGGGTAGAAGCTATACCTACTAAAAAGGAAAATGACCAGGTGGTGATGAAATTTTTAAAAGAAAACATTTTCAGCAGATTTGGGTGCCCTGTCAAAATCATAACTAACAATGCTCAGGTGTTCAGTTCAATTAAGTTTGTTGCTTTTTGTCAGAAGTATAATGTCATTTTATCTCATTCAACAACTTATCATCCTCAGGGAAATGGATTGGCTGAATCCACTAACAAAACATTAATGAAAATTATTAAGAAAACTATTGCAAAGAATCCAAAAGACTGGGATTCGAAAATAAAGTTTTCTCTTTGGGCTACAAAAAGGTCTACAGGTAAATCACCTTTTGAGTTAGTGTATGGAACTCAAGCTCTTTTTCCTAGTCAGCTTGTGAAACTTGTGATTACAATGATTCAAGAGGAAAAAGAAGAACCCAATGCTCTGATAAGAAGGATGCATAAGGTAATGGAGCTGAGTGAGAGCAGAGATAAGGTGAGAGATAATTTGATTATATATCAAGAAAAAATGAAGGGCATTTTTGATAGAAAAGCCAAAGAAATTGATTTTAAAATTGGAGACCTAGTGTTAAGGTGGGATACTAGAAGAGAAGATAAGGGAAAACATTGGAAGTTTTATCCTCTCTGGTATGGCCCATTTAGGATTATAGAAGTAAGGGCAAATGATACATTCTTCATAGAGAATCTTGATGGTGAGGCTTTATAACTACCTGTCAATGCGCAGTACCTCAAACACTATTTCCAATTCTGAAGCACAAGCATCTTGTCATTGTAGATACCGGAGTGAATTCATTGTACAAATTCCATAGAATTAAATTTGGCAAAGCAATATATGATTCCATGCCCGAGGTGAAGGAAATAGTTTGTGGTTCTTAGTGCTTCTATGGCAAAAGCACTATCCCTAGGTGGAGCCAGATGTTGTAGCATCCATCGCCATTTACATTTCATTTTTAATATTATCAAAAATAAAAATAAAAATCAAATATTTGTTTTAAGAAATCAAAAGAGAATGTGAAAGTCCGAAAGTAGTGATTTATTTTATATTATTAATGGTATTCAAATCCATATAAGGTGGGGCCCCGACCCATATATTAAAGTTCGAGCGGTATCACAGGATATAAGCAAGCATGGGCTCGAGAAGCGGGTAAAATGATCTGCGGGTCAAGGTGTTTGACTAAGATCAACGTCCTGAGATTGCTGTGGGGGTTCAAGCTCGATGAACCTCCCGTACACTCCCTACCCCTGCAGTGGGCCACCCCCATCGCTTCACTCCATCTCATCTCCTTCACGTCACCTGCCATCCTCACTCATTACCGTCCACCTCATTCACCGTACCCCGTCACCTCATTTGCCACTCCATTAATTAGTTACATTAATTACTGGTTTTCCCTTTGTTGGATTATCATATATATAAAAGACAAGCAAAACCCCGTTGCATTAGTCTTTTGTTTTAGTACTAAGCAACCTTGCATCTAGTTCAGCAGTCTAAGTCAGCAATCGTGCTGACAACTATCATCAACAACTGTCACCAGCAATTGTCACCTACAGTCACCATGGCCAAACAAGTAAGTTCCTCATCAGTTATCCATACCCCATTAATGGACGTCAAATGGGATATTTCTGATACCCTCTGCACAATTAAACATCTTTCACTGTATCAAGAGGTCATTGTGAACCATAAAAAGTCTCCTATATTCATGGCAATGGTTAGGTCAGGTGTTTTAGCTGATTTTGTCCCAAAAACTCATCTATTCCTTGAATTATTCAATGGCTAGCCTCAACAATGTACCCCAAGAAATGTTTTGTAATGAATCAATTAGGGGAAAGTTTTTTTCAAGTAACCTCACAATTAATACACCAAGCTTTGAATTACCCTGTGTCTGGAAATTGCACCACCTTTACTAAAGAATTTCTAATTTCTCATTATGATAACATGTCTCCTCAGGAACTTTCTCATGTCACCTCTTTCTTGGCCCCTAAATCTAGTCAATTCTCCATTAGATGGGAATCTCTTCTCTTTAGAGATATTTGTAATAGACATAAGACCTATTTTTCAAGTAATTGCCAAGATTCTAGGAAACGAAGACTCTGAGCAGGTGGATAAGGTTGTGATGGGATTTTTCTCCTTAATGATGAAACCAGAGATAATACTAGACATTCCAGCATTTTGGGTAGATACTATCAATACCTAATTTATGACTTTGCCTCTCACTGGGTCTTTCAAATTTCCTTCAGTCATTACTTATTTATTTCTGTACCAGAATGCTAAACATTTTTCTGATTTGGGGCTAAATGTTGTTGATATCATTAAAAAGAAGCAGTTAGTGGTATTCTGGACAAACCTGATAAGGGGTGATCCAGGAGATAGTGGCTTATTTGAGTTTACTTCTTTATTCCTTCCAGTGGCTTAGGTAGATGAGCTAAAGAAAATTATCATTAAAATAGGTGTCAATCCTGATGACCAACCTTCTGTTCAGAAATTATTGCAATCTGCC
Source organism: Pinus taeda (assembly GCA_000404065.3). Taxonomy (NCBI): domain Eukaryota; kingdom Viridiplantae; phylum Streptophyta; class Pinopsida; order Pinales; family Pinaceae; genus Pinus; species Pinus taeda. Next base: position 111,609 of record APFE030448878.1, on the reverse strand, counting down.
AAGTCAGATATTGGGGTTTTGAAAAAGACGTTAAATCTACCTGTAGGTGAGCATCCCATAGCTGCAGGGATAGCTGAAGTAGAAAATGAAAATGAAAATCTTCTACAGGATGTGTTGTAGAAGACTGAAGAAGTTTCTTTACTTAAAGAATCTTTGGACAAGCTGCAACAACAGGTGGACACTCATGTTTGTGTAATAGTAATGCCAACCAACACAGATGATCTAGCGACATAGGTTTTACAGTTGGGAATAGAGCTTAAAATGGTTGAGCATGATGTAAAGAAAGCCCAAAGAGAATTGGAAACAACTTGCAAGCTATTGAATTTGAGTGAAGAAGGATCAAGAAGGGAGAAAGATAATGCAAAGAAGTACAGGGAAGATCTCCTGAGGGCTGAAGATGAAATCAAAAGGCTAAAGGAGAAAATGAAGGGAAATATGTCCTTAATTCAAGCTAGAGAAATCCTATGGGATGAAGTCATTGAGGTTATCAAGGGCATTTGGAAATTTCTTGTGATTATATCAAAAGAGAAAACACTAGTTCGAGATATGGAAGAGGTGGTCATAAAAAATAAGAAAAAAGATTTAGATAGATCAAAGTTTGCAAAGACGATGATAGATTTCATTAACTTGAAATCTACTGTAGAATTGAAGGAACATGAAATGCTAGACAAAACATCATGTGCAATAGATTTTAACAAAATGATTGTCAGAAATATCTACATGAATATTACTGAGAAGAATATAAATGAGATGAAGGAAGTAGTTTCAAAGTTTAACATCCTGTTTGATAAAAGAGTTAGGGCTGGACTTCCTTCTTGCTGGGATCTACAAGGAAACTTATTGCCATGGAAAACATATGAGACTTTGCTGGTTGAGGAAAAAAGCAAAGTTGATAACACTCATGAAAAGATAGAAGTATTGAAAGGAGCCACCATTGTGAACTACCTGAACAAAGATTTTAAGCTTCTCTAGATGGTGAAGACTCTGTTTACAAACAAGCCTACCTATGGTAGGATTACAGCTTGCAGAATAGCACTTGATAAGTTAGAGGAAGTACCAAAGTCAAATGTACCATTATGGAGAAAGTGCAAGGAATGGATGATAGAGTAGACCAAAGATTCATCAGCAGGACCACTTAATGAAGCCACAAATTAAAACAATGAGCAGCAATCACCAATCATAGTCTAATTTCCGTTACTTCTTGTTATCTTATTTTCTTGCTAAGAATGAGGTGTCTTTTACCCTCTAATGTAATATTTTGTAATGACTTTTATTTTAGACAGTTAGAAGGTAGTTAAGTAGTTTGACAGTTTTGGTAGTTACCAACTGTCCCATGATGTATAAAAAGAGGCAAAATCATAGAAAAAGGTCCGAATTTTGAAGAACTTGGAGACTATGCTGTTGTATTCTTGATAAATTGATGATTAATGAAAGAACCATAAGTTTTCCACACATTGTTGGGTATGATTTTGTAATTTCTCTGTTATGTGTCATCATGTTTCTTCCTTTATTTAAAATATGGTAATGAAGTTGCAGGTCTTTGTTTACTTATGTGAATGAAGTTAAAATTCCTTAAAAGAGTGCTTCTATATTTAAAGCTCCTACCCCTATATTTCTTCTAAGTTATAGATAATAGTTCCTATCAAACACAACATATTATCTTTAACTTCTCAAGGCATTCTTCACACAACATTCATATTCAACATCACATGGCATTATGAGATTTTCATATCAACTAAATATTAAGGGTTAAAAGTGAGGTCCTTCAGGCCCTTCACATGAGGATACATTATACAAATAAGTGATATGCATAATAAAAATTAATGTCTTAAGCACAATTTCTACACAGCCAGGAAATTGGTTTCTTAACGGACAATACCATCAATGAAGATGTCAAGCTAACAATTAAGAAATTTTAAGAAGTCCTAGTACTAACTATGATATTGCCGAGTGTCAATCATGTGCCTTTAAAGTATCTAATATACAAGCCCTTGATGACATATGGAGGACTACACTTGATGAACGTCTTGATGACATGGAGGACCATTTGATGACATGAAAAATGATTGGAGACATGACATGAAGGACTTGGAAATCACTTGATGGAAAATTGATGGATGCTGCACTATGACATATGGATGACATATCACTGCACTATTATTGGATACATGATGCTACACTATCATGATGCCATGGATGATATTGATGACATACATGATGACACTATGATGAAGAGCTTGGAGTCATAACAATAAAGGAGCCCTAATGACCTTTCTGTCCCAATCACCTTCAACACATAAAAAAAAAAATCAAGGACAGTTACAAAGAAAAATAAATTTTGGCATCTTGGAGGAGCCTATCAACATGGATCCTACACCATCTTAAAGAGGATTTTTTCCTCTTTCTAATGAGCCCTTACTTGCCGCGAAACTCCCAGCAGTTGATGAGATAATGATTTTTTAAGCTATGAAAAATATAATTATTTATGAGTTGACCTACACCTTGGCATACTCATTTCGGCTTACTTCAAGAGACACGTCTCTTCATTGGAGGACAAACTAGTATATATTGACGTCGGAACTTATCATCCTAGCGAGTAATTTGGTGAGCATTTTAGAGAACATTTTTTGTGAAAATCACAGGAATTCAGAGTGAGACAACAAGGAGACCAAGGATGATTTTTAATCGCTGTTTGGGCATTTAAGATATCTCCTATAAATTCACATATGTAGCTGTGAGTATTGTGTTTGGACAAAACCAAAAGATGATAAATGGATGACTATCCTCATCTTCCTGTGGACTAAACTATTGACACAATCCTGTGTTTTTTTTAATGGCTGTAATTTTCGGACTGTGGAAAGATTCATGTGGTTCAGACTGTCTACCTTTAGAACATATTACAGTTCAACTGTAAAGGTCTTGAAATACAAAGCAACAAGCTCAAACGTGCTTTTTGTTTTTTTACATAGTGCATCCTTCAACTGCAAATTTAATAAGTTTACTTGGAGCTCGGATAATCTTTGGACTGTGGCTACTTCCTGTAAAGAATAATACTCTTGGACCACTTTCTTTGGACTGTGGTTAATATTCTGTGACTCAATCCATTTTTCCTGTGGAGAGCTCAGATAAAGCATCAAGCTTGGAGGAGCCCTGGAAGTCTTGACATTTGTTTGGTAACTTTGAAGAATGATTTCTTGAGCATCATTTGATGTTTTTTGAAGAAGCATTGTTGACATAATCTCAAGACAAACTTGATGACCTTTGGACAACTAAGGTTGTTGGTGACAATTTGAAGAGCTTGTAGCTTGGACAATGAAGTGAAGCATTAAGGCGACGAGCAGTGGAGAGGAATTAGGATTTTGGACAAGTGAAGCCTTGGACAATGAACAAGTTAAAAACATTTTGAACATTGAAGAATCTTATTGAAGGAAATCAAACACCTTTTTAAAGGTTAGCTTGAAGACATTCTTGGAGACTTTGATTTAAACATTTTAGAGTGACCTTGAAGAAGATTCCAGATTGAAGACATCACCTTGGAGACACTAGTGAAGACACCTTGAAGGTATTGAAGATAATGTTGAAGACCATGATGCATTAGCCATCATGAGGTAACTTGAAGATCCTTGTTTTGGGTACCATGAAGAACAATGGAGACACCTTCATGTGAAGAACAAGGTTGTCATTAATGAGGTGACTTGGAGAAATTGCTTGGGTATGATGAAGAGCAGTGGTGACACCTTTTAGGAGAACAAGGTTGCCGTTGATGATGTAATGTGGAGAGTCTGTTGTGGCCACAACCACCACCTTATTAAAACCTGCCCTGGTAGCAATTTTGAATGGGTCCCCTAGAAGTTTGATCTTTCACCTCCTCGAATGATTTGTTTTATCCCAGGGATTTTAGCTCTTTGTCGTATGATTCATCCATAACCCTCTCTAGCCCTTCATCCATTTCCTTCATTGGGACTTTTCAATCCCCATAAACCTTCATGGTGCTCTATGCCCACGCACATAACCAACCTCCCACTCTCTATCATAGTTGTATTTGAATTCAACCCATGAAATCTTCCATCGCTTCCTTATTCCCATTATAACCCTTTACAATGGAATGATTCGCGAACATGCATAACTTACCCTTTTTTCCATTTATCACAATCAACATTGCCACATAACGAGCACCATGAGGCACCAGACCCGATGACATTATCAACCACCTTATACATATATTTTGGGGTTCGGGCCCCCCATCGCATATCAAAATCGGCGGGTTCCCAGGGCTTGTGTATAATGCACACTACAATCTACCGGACCTGATGACATTATTAACCATAATATATATATGTTCGGTCTGGAGCCCTATCGCGTATCACAATCGGCGGGGTCTAGGGCTTATATATAAGGTACACCATTATCTGTCGGACCCGACGATGATTATAGAGGGAGGGGTATAATATTTGAAGTCTGGCCCTATGGCTCAGCCACTGGGTTTTCCCGTGTTTTCCCATGTTTTTCGATAATACGCTGGGGTCTAGGTTTTTCAAAGGGAAGCCATACATTGCAGACCCGTTTGGAATCTATATATGATGTTTAACCTATTTTGTTATGCTCCTGCAGGATAGATTAGAATATTTAGGATTAGCATAAGTAGTTAAAATTAGTGTAGATAGGATTTGATACTTATAGGTTAGCTGTTTCTCTTTGTTGACTTAATTGAAGTCTTCCTCCAAGAAGCAATATTCCAATGCATATACAGTTTACGGGGTCCTTTAAAACCCATCGAAACTAGCCATTCTAAACGAAAGTAGATCTAATTGGGGTCTGCAATCAGGTTAGTTCCCCTTGTTGGCATAGCAAAAATTCGCCCTGTCAACAGAGTCAAGACCAAAGTGAAGGCTAAGCAAAGATTGACAAGGCTCATTGAAGAAGACATTGGGTGCCATGAAGTATAACCAAATACATATTGACGAAGTGAAGGTGAAGGTTGGAGCCTCGAAAAGACAAGGTTGGTGCCTTGAAGGATAGGGTTGGAACCTTAGAGGACTAGAGTCCTCAAGAAACCTGAACCAGATATAGGGTTGGAGTCCTTGATTTTGGTGCCTCAAAATTGACAAGTTTGGAGCCTTGTAAGTCCAAGTCAACGCTTTGAAAATACAGGTTGGAGCCTGGGATATTGAAGATGAGTGTCTTCATCTAGGCTTGGAGCCCTACATATATTGTACTTGATTTATTGAAGAAATTAATAAAAGTATTTATTCTTATTGTTCATTTTGTGTTCTAGATATAAGTGATCTAATTGGTAAAAGTAACAATTGAAAAGGAATATTGATTTACCCCCCTCTCAATATTTCCAACAATTGGTATTAGAGCTACTACCTTCACTCAAAGCATAAAAATTTGAAGGTTGATCCTTAGAACATAAACAACAAAGCCAAGGAAGAAAGCCTCCAATCCTCCTAAAGATGTCTCCTCCTCAACCATGAAAACTGAAGACAATCAAATTGAGAAAGTTCCAATGTTCAATGGAAACTTTGATGTATGGAAGGTAAGAATGAAAAATTTCTTAATGGATCAAGGCGTTGGAGTATGGGAACTAGTGATTATTGATAGCACGATGGATGATGATTCCAAGGAGTACAATACAAGAGAAATGAAGACAGTTTTTAATCGGCTACCAAATTCTATAAAGGCCATTTTAGAAAAATATTCGTCAGCAAAAGATATATGGCACAAAATTCATGACCTTCACTCAAAAGGAGCGTTGACCATGACCACTTATCAAGAAGATGATAGAAAGAAAGAAGGAAATCCATAACCCATCAAGGAAGATAAAAATAAAAGTGATGACATCAAGGCCAAAGAAGACCTAGAAGATGAAGAAAATAAAGAAGACTTTGAAGATCTCTTGACTAAACTTATAACAACCATGGAAGAGATTAACAATTTGAAAAAGGACAATGAGGAACTTAAGAAGAAAGCGCAAGATGGTGACCAAGACAAGAGAAGGAAGGAAGTTAACATTTTCAAGCTTCAAGTATAAGAAAGAGATGAGGAGCTCACCAAGCTTAAGGAGGAATTTCATCAAAACAAAAGAAAGCATCATGAAGAAGTCATATCCATGACAAATCAATTGGATAAGGCAAAGAAAAGGGAAGAAAATTTGTCAAGCCACCTTGAACAAAGACTCGAGTTTAAAAAAAATTGAAGCAGAGATTTATCTATACAAGGAAGAGGTCTCCTCCCTTATATCTCAATTAGAAGAAGCACGGAAACAAGCACAAGGAGCTGAGAAGGTAATGGAAGCTTTGGCATTCATAGAAGGACAAGTTGATGAAGCAGAAAAGGAGAGAAACACCATGACATGCCAACTAGAAGAAAAGGATGATGACATCACCAAGTTAAGATCAAAGATGACTTCTCTTAAGGCCCAATCATGTGAAGAAACCAAGATGAAGGAAGAAATGGAGATCATGCTATCAAAGAAGGATGGAGAATGTAAGAAAATGAAGGAATAAATTATCTTTCTTAAAAAGGAAGTTGACTTGTTGAATAAGAAGTTGAAAAGTTCTCAAACCCTAGATGACATTGTAAGTCATCAAAGGTCTCCCCTTGATAAATTGGGTCTTGGCTATGCAGGTGAATCCTAAAGAAAGAATGATAATTCTTCAAACAACAAGGATGTGAGGAATATAGAAATAAATGTTGATGCTCCCAGTTCCAGCAAAGGCAAGGAGAAGAATCAAGACAATAATGAAAGGAATCCTACTCCAAGGAGACTTGCACATGGTGTCAAGAATAGAAAAGACAATGAATATAATCAAAGAATCCCAAGGTAAAAATACTTTAGAAGTACATCAAGTAAATCTTCATCTCCCAGGTACCAAAGTATATTTCTTGGTTATTGTTATTCTTGTACAAACTTTGGGCACATGGCAAAGGATTGTAGGGCATATCACAAAGACAAATATAGTGGTCCCTGTTAATCTCCTAGAATCAATTTTGTGAGAAAAAGTCATGATTACTCATTCATTAACAAGATGGAGTGCTACAATTGACATAACATTGGACATATGGCACGTGATTGTAACTTGACTTGGGTCCCTACATAAGTTAGAACCATGACAACCAAGCCAGAGAAGAAAGTTACACAAGTATGGAGAAGGAAGCAAACTAGATCCAAAAATCTCTTGAACATTCCAGCCAACAACACATGTTGATTTGATGAAGACATCCTTGATATTCCAAGTTTTTGATGATGAGGCTGCTAAAAAGGAGACCATGCATACAGTTGGTGGGAGCTTATGATCATTCTCGTAGACACTATCCATAAATGGGCCCTATGAAATCCTTGATGAGTCATACATGGACAATCATCCTTTGATAGATCATCTCTCGGGAGAAAATTCATTATAAAATGTGATCCAATTCTCATCCAGTGGAGTATTGTCGAGGATCTCTTATTTTTTATCACTAAGAAAGTAATCTTTCTTGAGATAGAGGAGTTTATGCAGATAGGGGAGTTGGTTCATCCATGAAGAATCGAAAAATGGACTATATTTCTAGATGAAAGAGCACCATGACAGGGGGAGTAACATAACTATGAAGAACTACTATTGATGAAGAAAATATGATGAAAAACAACAGCTTGACAGGGGGAGTTCTTGGACACCCTGTTTTCCATTGATGTCAAAGGGGGAGAGAATGTTGGAAGGGCAAGAATAATGCCATAAATGACACAGGGGGAAATTGTTAATCAAGGTTATCATTGATGTCAATATGGCATTGGTTGAGATGGAAAGTATTCTTGAGATGCCTGGCTCGATATGATGATGAGATACACGTTGAAAAAACTCTTGTTTGATGAAGATGCCATCAACGAAGAAATCTTAAGAATTCCTAGAACTAACTATGATATTGCTGAGTGTCAATCACGTGCCTTTGAAGTATCTAATATATAAGCCCTTGATGAAATACAGAGGATTACACTTGATGAAGGTCTTGATGACATGGAGGACCATTTTATGACATGGACAATGATTGGAGACATGAAATGAAGGACTTGGAAATCACTTGATGGAAAATTGATGGATGTTGCACTATGACATATGGATGACATATCACTTCACTATTATTGGATACATGATGCTACACTATCATGATGACATGGATATTATTTATGACATACATGATGACACACTATGATGAAGAGCTTGGAGTCACAACAATAAAGGAGCCCTAATGACCTTGCTGATCTAATCACCTTCAACACATAAAAAAATAAAATAATTCAAGGATAGTTGCAAAGAAAAATAAATTTTGGAATCTTGGAGGAAGCCTATCAACATGGATCCTACACCATCTTAAAGAGGATTTTTTCCTCTTTCTAATGAGCCCTTACTTGCCTCGAAACTCCCAACAGTTGATGATATAATGATTTTTTAAGCTATGAAAAATATAATTATTTATGAGACGATCTACACCTTGGCCTACTCATGTCGGCTTACCTCAAGAGACATGTCTCTTCGTTGGAGGAAAAACTAGTATATATTGATGTATGAACTTATCATTCTAGCCAACACTTTGGTGAGCATTTCAAAGAACATTTTCGGTGAAAATCACAAGAATTTAAAGTGAGAAAACAAGGAGACCGAGGAGGATTTTTAATCACTCTTTGGGAATTTAAGATATCTCCTATAAATTTGAATCTGCAGCTGTGAGTATAGTGTTTGGACAACACCAAAAATATGATAGATGGATGACTATCCTCATCTTCCTGTGGACTAAACTGTTGACACAGTCCTTTGGTTTTTTTAGTGGCTATAATTTTCAGATTGTGGAAAGATTCTTGTGGCTTAGACTGTCTAGCTTCAGAACATATTACAGTTCAACTGTAAAGGTCTTGAAATACACAACAACAAGCTCATATCTGATTTTTTTTGACACAATACATCCTTCAACTATGGATTTAATGAGTTTACTTAGAGCTCGGATAATCTTTGGACTGTGGCTACTTCCTGTAAAGAATAATACTCTTGAACCATTTTCTTTGGAATGTGGTTACTATTTTGTGACCTAGTCTCATTTCTCTTGTTGAGAGCTCAGGTAAAGCATCAAGCTTGGAGGAGCCCTGGAAGTCTTGACAGTTTTTTGGTAACTTTGAAGGATGATTTTTTGAGCATCATTTGATTTTTTTGAAGAAGTGTTGTTGACATCATCTCAAGACAAACTTGAGGACATTTGGACAACTAAGCTTGCCGGTGACAGTTTGAAGAGCTTGTAGCTTGGACAATGAAGTGAAGCATTAAGGCAGCGAGCAGTGGAGAGGCATTAGGATTTTGGACAAGTGAAGCTTTGGACAGTGAACAAGTTAAGAACATTTTGGGCAGTGAAGAATCTTATTGAAGGAAATCAAACACATTTTTAAAGGTTAGCTTGAAGACATTCTTGAAGAATTTGATTGAAGCCCTTTTGGAGTGACCTTGAAGAAGGTTCCAGATTGAAGACATCACCTTGGAGACACTATTGAAGACAACTTGAAGGTCTTGACGATATTGTTGAAGACCATGATGTATTAGCCATCATGAGGTAACTTGAAGATCCTTGTTTTGGGTACCATGAAGAATAGTGGAGACACCTTCATGTGAAGAACACGATTTTCATTGATGAGGTGACTTGGAGAAATTGATTTGGTACGATGAAGAGCAGTGGTGAAACCTTCTAGGAGAACAAGGTTGTCATTGATAGTATAACGTGGAGAGTCGAGACCAAAGTGAAGACTAAGAAAAGATTGATAGGTCTCGTTGAAGAAGACATTGGGAGCCATGAAGTATAACCAAATACATATTGACAAAGTGAAGATGAGGGTTGGAGCCTCAAAAAGACAAGGTTGGTGCCTGGAAGGAGAGGGATGGAACCCTAGAGGATTGAAGTCCTCAAGAAACCTGAACGAGATATAGGGTTGGAGCCCTTGAGGTTGGTGCCTCAAAATTGACAAGGTTGGAGCCTTGGAAGTCCAATTCGGTGCTTGGCAAATACAAGTTGGAGCCTGGGATATTGAAGATCGATGTCTTCATCTAGGGTTGGAGCCCTACATATATTGTACTTGATTTATTGAAGAAATTAATAAAAACATTTATTCTTATTTTTCATTTTGTGTTCTAAATATAAGTGGTCTAACTGGTAAAAGTAAAAATTGAAAAGGAATATTGATTTACTCTCCCTCTCAGTACTTCGAACACCATCTAGGCTTAATCCTAGTGAATCCAAGAAGGGGTGGACCCTAAAAGATGTCTAAGGTTAAAATAGATGAATGCTATCAAGTTAGCTTCTAGGATTTAATACATGCTATTTCAATTATATGCCTTCAAATGTATCATCAATCACAATTGTAGGCTGAACGAAGACATGCATCCAACAATATAGAAAAATAAGACTAGTGTCTAAGTAAGATATTTTCTAAGGATATTCCAAGTAAGATATATAACTTTGTAACACAAATTTGGAAAAAAAAAAAAAAAAAAAACAAATGCCACAAGATATATGCTTACAAAATTAATGCTAGCAGGTAATAACTCTAGCAAGTGCAATAAATGGAACAAGTGCTTATCAACTACAAAAAATGATTAAGTGATGAATGCTTGAAAGGAAATAATATCTATCAAAATTAAGAGACTAACGTAAGCATATAAAAACAAATTACAATGATGATGTTTTCTTTGTAAAGTACTTGATTTGTGATGTGTGATGATATCATTTTGGTTAAATTTAGTCAATCCTAATCTAAACAAATTTTAAAGAAATGCATTCCCAGTCCTAATCTCAGAGTGAGGAGTTAATAGGGTGGATGATCCCTAGTGTCTACTTCAACCAACTTATGTTGGAGTAAATTTATTATTGCAATGGTTGTCATGAAATAAAGACTTACTTTCAAAGTAAATGACAAAATCCAAAATGCTAACTATTGAAATTGAAGCAATTGAACTAAATGAAATTGCAAAAAATGACACGGAAACAATTTAATCCTCTAAATTAATGAAGAAAACAATTGCAATATGAATGAGACAAATATATTAATCAAGTAAAATTAAGCCAAAACCATTTAACATATTAGAGAAAACAAAGATGGATGAAAATAAAAAGGACAATGGAGCCACTCAAGCAACCATTCAAAGAACACCTTCCCCAACTGGGGAAAAAGGAATGCCAAGAGGAAAATTCCTAAGCTCCCAAAAAAGAAATTATTATTTTTATTGGAGTTGCATCCCTTTTTAGGGATAGAGAATTGGGTTTGGAGAAATAATTACAATGAATTCCTTTTGTAAGGATAAAATGCCTTCTTACCTGGATGCAGGTGATAATCAAGTCATTTAGGGTGATAAGATGGTCAGGCGGCGAGAGGACTGGCCACATGGCTGCCTGCGTCTTTCCCGATGCCAACCTGAAGAGCATTCATGGCACCTTTCAGGCGCCATTATATGAGTGCTTTGGCCGAGACATCACCCCAACGCTCATAACCATGGCCTCCGCAGACCATAATGCTATTCCTCCTCCCCTGCTCCACTGTGTCTGCCCTCCTCAAGCCGCAGAGCCCTGTTCACGCACAGTAACGGGAAGCTGCTGCTAGCTGCTTAGTTGTATCGACCTTGGCAACGGGTTTCACTATTCCCATACCCGGCTCTGCAATTTAGCTCCTACTCAATCCTCCTCCGCTCAATCTTTGCGCAGTCATTCCACCAATCTCCCCGCTGATAACCTTGCTTTGAATCCTGCCATGGCTCGCATCCGCCACTGAATGCGGAGTAGGAGAGGAGGTACTCGTGGCGGGAGAATCCACCCTCCTACAATTCCTAGCCTTGACTCTGTCTCCCCTACCACTTCAGATGACATTCCCAATCCTTATGGCTCCTTCTCAGGCCGGTATCTCAACACCCGTAGCGGAAGGGCAAGAGCTCAACTCCAAGGTGCAAGAAGGCGGGATGCTGCTGTCCACACAACCGATTTTCCTCTCCCTCTGCACCCAACTCCCCATACAACACAATTCCATTTTCACAGCACCCTGCATCGACCTGTAATCATAGCCACCATCATTATCACATTCTCTGAAGAAATCGACCTGTCGGCAGCTCTGCCTGAGCACAATGATGAGCAGCAAAGGGAAACACAAAGAAACAGAGGTAATCACAACCCAGGCAAACAACAACTCGACGAAGATGTAGTCGCCCTGCATGGTAAAGCATTGGTTGGCAGTGAGCAGGCTGTTTGAGGCAAAATGGGTGACACACAGGCTTCAGGAAGCCGGCCAGGCGACATGTTGGGATCACATGCAAGTGCGGGCAACACCGAGGGCGCCCATCCAGCTCAGGGCAGTGGCACGTCAGCAGAAGAAGATGATTGAGATAAATACGTGTGTCTGGTCGAGGAAATACCGGTCCCAGACAATCTCTAGTTTCGACACTTGGCAGCCAGGTGTCGCCTTTTTGCCAGGTGGATGCTTTTCTGTTGACTGGAAATTTTGGTAATGTCTGCGTTTTTCGGTTATGTTTATGCAATGTCTGATATGTTTTTGGTCAAAACTGATAGCCCCTCTGTGGGTTTTTTTATTTCATGGACTAGTTTCCCCATTGTTGGGGCAGTCAAGGTTAGACAACGATATTTTTGATGAACGATGCTCAGTACTACTGTGGCCAGTGCCTCACTATAATTATTTTTGTCACATATTAATAGAATAGTCTTACTTAGAAAAAAAGAGAGGATAAAATGCCTTCAAATTCTTAGTGAATTATAATGAGGAAGCTACAAATAACTATCTCTTCAATAAATTGAAAAAATCAAGTGCAATTACGAAAAAAGTTACAAGACAGTCTTGAATAATTTCAAGAGGTAAACTCCTCAAATGAAAACTTAAGTGAATCATCTTCAAGAGGGATTACAATTTTATCCCAAAGGAGTTAGAATATTTCCCCTTCAAGTCCACCAAAAGGGACACTTGAAGTTTTCCAAAAAGTAAAAAAAAAAACAGTCCTTTAATGAGCCAAAGCCTTCCCACAAGATGCAGCAGAAATCAGTCTTTGAAATGAATAGAATCTTCCCAAGGAGGATGGAATGGAAGTTAGTTTTAAAGAAAAAATTGGGCCTACTTCAAGATTGGTTTCCAGGGCTATTAGCATGCCCTTGCCGCTCTTTGTGATTGCCTTAAAATAAGTTTAAAGTTTGCTCGATGGGAAACCTCCAAGTTCTGTCGCAAATGTGCTAAAAAGCAGACCGTTGAGAAATCAATGGCAGCCTCCCATTTTATGCCACATGAATAGTGAAAATGGATGAGTTAGTTAGCTTAAATGAACTTGTGAATGAAAAAATAAGAGGTTAAAATGACTTAAAAAATTCTAGAGAAAAAGGAAATTAAATTCAACGAAAAATCCAATAAATGACCAAGATATCATTTAAAGTTTATGGGATGGAGAGAAACAAATTTGGAGAATCTCAAAATCCCTCTTTTGGTTGATCCTCTTGGAGAAATTTGAAAGCCTTTGTCAAAGTTGGATTGGGGACCCTTAGCCTTCCCATAGGTGGATGATTTAGTCAATAACTTCACCACCTTCAAGTGTGCAAGGCAACATGTAACACTTCAACACAAAAAAATTGCAAGGAAAATGATTAGTGAGCCTTAGAGACTTTTCTCATATGATGACAAAGATTAACCTATTGTTTAACCAAGAACATACAAGCCTAAGACAAGCCTAGGATATGAGCAACTTTCCAAGAGGATATCCAAATAGTTGGATTCCTCTCCCCTAGAAAAAAATGCCATTGTGGGCTAGGCTACCAAAAAAATTAATTTTGCAAGTAAACAAATGGATTATGACCAAAAAAACATATGAATCATTGAAACAACAAAAGTGTTACCTCTCACAACTAAGCATAATCCCTCAAGCCAATATATTAGACCTCCAAAGTCTTGATATTATTTATCACATTAAAGAGTGTACATATGAGCAATGTTTCATCGAGAAACAAGCTTCAAACCATCAAATGAGAGAGCCCCAATGGGTCTCTTTATACAAAATTAGAAGGAAATTCCAATGTGAACTAATGTAACAAGTGAAAAAATAGAGATAATCCCAAAGACAAGTTAAGTCTCCAAGTGGAAATGCTAGTGAAGATCCCAAGAGGATAAGTTTCATATGTGGCAGGGACTGTTGTAGATGACCAGTGTGAGTTGCTTCATAAGTATTGTAGGTGTCAAATGGTGATATTTCTTATTCTTGTGCAAGTTTATATACCTTCCATTATGAGGGTGAGTGGAGTAAAGAGGGATCAAACCTCCACTAAATCAAGGTTCGTATCTCCAACTAACTTCCATCCAACTAGATCTCAAAACCGAAATTGCAAATACACTTGAGAAGATTGCTAGCATATGGAGGATTAACTAAGGTGTTAATTGACAATCCACATGTGGAGCGGAGTGGAGATTTAGGTAGAGACGCACTCCATGAATTTCTGAGTTGACTGATCTTGAACTTTTCCATCAAATTTGTGTTTATTTTGAAGAAAAATTCGTTCTGGTGAGTCAACAAACTCAAGCTCCCAATTGGCTATGAACTTGACCCTCATGAGGACCCACTTCAATGTGCTGACTAGGTTGCCTAATCAGCCTTCCAACTACAATTTAGTTGAACTTTTACTAGAGTCTGATTTTCCATATCATTTCACTTGTACTTTTTGACCTTTGAGAGCATATTTAATATGTCTCAATATTTATTTTTTTGCAATCTTTTTCCACTTGATGCCACTAACTTATGAAAAGTGGGTTTTGAAGGCGAATTATTGATTTTTTGACTCTCAAAGTGGACCTTAGAAGATTTTTGGGACACAGAACATGATTTTAAAGTACTTATATGCCCCCAAAATCTTATACACTCACTTATTTATAATTTTACATTGAAATTAATTAAATATCTTGTCCTACGAGATTTTTTAATAATTAAAAAAATCCTATAAATACCTAATCAAATTTCCCGATGATTTAGATATGTCCTAATATGGAAATATAAATTGGATCTAAGCATTAGGTCAAACCTAAAGCCCAATCATCAAGCCACACTCCATATTTGGAGGTATGTGAGTGAAAAAATTTAGCTAGTTATTTATCGTTGAAAAACAAGAATAATTAGTTAAGTGAAAAAAAAAATCTAGAGTGGACTCACTTGACGATCATGTCCCAAATCACCTAATCCTATGACAGTAATCATACTAGCAACATTTAATACAATTCCTCGTAGGGTTGCGGAATTTGAGAGAGAGAGAAATTAGAGGAGAGAGATAGCATCAACATGTGCCTATTGACTTTTGGACTTCTGGAAAAATTTGATTAGTGCCTTGTAAATTGGGCCATGGGAACTTCAAATTCTACTTGGTGTAACCTAGTAGATAACAAGAGTAAGGTGCACTTGTGTAAGAACCATAGTTCTAAAAACCGGTTGGTTCAATTTGGAAATTGACCAAATTAGCCAGTCAACAAATTTTGGGATCAAAATGGCCCAACTAATTCGATTCATAGGCCTGTCAGGATCAATTAGGTGCCAAATCGTTCGGTTTGACACCTAAGTTGTCCTAACTAGCCGATTCTGTCACAAATCAGCGAGTTAATGTGCCACACGTGGATGGAAAAAAGGGGCCCGCAGGTGGTTTTTTAGAAACCATGAGAAATTTCCACCCCACATATGCCTCCCTAAACTTATAAAAGCAAGTCCAAGATCCTATTTACCTCACACATTTCATTTCTAGTGTTTGTGAGCATTTTAGAGATTGGATAGTATCTTAGATTTTAGGTTTCTGCGATCTTCAGGTTTGTGTACATCTTCTTCCAGATTCATCTCGCATTAGGTTTGTCGTTGTGATCGACGTTTCGAACCATCAACGGTGGTTCATCACCAGGATGAGAAAGATTTATGGAAGACTAGTCTATCCTTCATATCAATAATTAGATGTTTGAGATGCACAACCGACATTAACTTTAAGTAGTATTAATTTAAATTTAAATTTTACTATTTATAATTCATTATGAATTTAATTATTTATTTTAACATATTTGAATTTATTAATTAATTTATATTAAATAATGTTTAATTATAACATTTCATATTTAAATTATAATTATTCAATCAGTCGTAATTTAGTTTTTTTATTATTAAATATAAATATAATTAATAAAGTTGAAACTCTTGTTATTAACTTATAATTGATTTAATTTATTTTCAATTATACTTAAATTTTACTTTCTTTATTATACCTAAATTTTATTATACTTAATTTAGTAATTAAATTTTAAGTATACTTAATTTAATAATTAAATTTTAATTTATACTTAAATTTATTAATTTATTTATATTAAATAATGTTTAATTATTACAATTTCATATTAAATTATAATTAATTCAATAAGTCATAATTAGTTCCTATTTTTAATTATGAATGTAATTATTAAGTTGAAACTCTTGTTATTAACTTATAATTCATTATGATTAATTAATTTTAATTATACTTAAATTTTTATTATTATTTCCAAAGATGTTTTGGGGGGGGGTATAGTGGATGATAAAGTGGGAATCCAATTCTCACTTATGGTCCATCCGTCGTCTCTGTTGAGGTTATTAGGATGCTTGATGATTTCTATTGCTTCTCTGAATTTTCTTATGAAGTAGTGATCACTTCTGGCTAAGATGCAGGTATTTTCAATACAAATTTGATGTTTGGTTTTATTAGAATGTTCTGCTAAAGCTGATGTTTTGGATCTATTATGTTTAATATCAGTTGAGTGTTCTTAGATTTTGGTGTGAAAGGATCTGCCTGTTTCACCTACATAGGGCTTGCCACATGAGCAAGGAATTAAATAGACACCCTTATGACACTTAGGATCAATTCTGTCTTTTACTGGATTGAGGCAACTTCGGATGGTGTTTAAAGGTTTGAAGGTGATCAAAATCATGTTCTTTTTTAGGATGCGGGAGATTTTATCAGTGGTTCCACGAGTGTAAGGGAGGTTAACTTTACCTACAATGTTGTCAAAATTTTTATTATTCTTAGATCCGGTGTTTGCGTTGTTTATGGCTTTAACAACTTGACGTTTGTTGTATCCATTTTTTAGGAAAACTTCTATAAGATGTTCTTGTTATTTTTCAAGGTGTTCTTTGTCAGAGATTCTCAAAGCCCTGGTGGCTAAGGTGTTGAGGACCCCGAGTTTCATTGTCATCTTGGATGAGATGTCTAGTGGAGTTGGCATCTTTGGAAGGGGGCTTCATTGAATGGTTTCATTTATAGCCTTCTAGGTATGATTTTTCCCTAAAATTTTTCTGTATTTCATTGTTGTCCCTGCTTTTAAAAATTCCCCCCCATTTCAAGTAAAAGACAATTCCTATTTGTAGGCTAAATATGTCTCTTTTCTTGTTTTTCATAGGTTTTGCATTTTACTTAAATGCATTTTTCTCTTCTATTTGTATATCTATTTTCATTCAAATATGAAATTTCATCATCCACCATGGCACCAAAAGCCAAAGATGTTTCATGGGTTCATTGTGATGTTGTTGATGGCAAAATGCTATGAAAATATTGCAAGTGCCCAATGGTCGGGGAGGGGGGGGGGCAGGCATCTATAGGTTGAATTAACACTTGGCTGGTATAAGAGGGCACATAATCCCATGTGATGCACTAGATGAAGTGATAGGCTTATTAGGGGAAAATACCTTTGAAAGTTTCACAACTTTGAGGAGGTGAAGGCTAGGGAAAAATCTATACAAGAAGAAGTTTGATTAATGGGCGATTCATATTGACTAGTGATTTGAATTTTATAGTAGGCTAGTGATCTAGTAGCTTGAGTTGTAGCATTTTTTTTTACTCTAGAGGCCTTATATTAGTTAGAGCCTTATTGATTATGTATTTTTTTGATGATATGCATTTCTCTTTTCCGTTTTGATATATGCACCCTTACATGGTATATAGATGAGGAGACTTTCCATATTTTATCTCTAATGGTTTGTAATCTTAAAGATATGATTTTTTATTAAAAAATTAATTGTTATATGTATTTTTTTTCAATTTTGGTTTATTAAATCCAATTTGATCAAGTTTTGGTTTGAATCATGGTTAGATAAGCAACTGGTTCAATACCCGATTCCAATTTTTAAAACTATGGTAAGAACATGAAGGCACACAAAATTGGAGATGTTTGGTTAAATTGGAAGCCTCAATATTGAATATTTAATAAAAGAGTTAAGAAAACCATTGTGTCATTTGGTATCAGAGTAAGTTGGATTTAGATTTAAGGCGTGTTTTTTAAGAAATGAAAGGTGTACCGAAAATGGAGATATTTGGTTATAATGGCAGCGTTGATGTTGAAGAGTTTTTTTAATAACGGTGAATATGCAAATAATCTGGATTGAGTTTCAGGATCAAACCTTCTAGCTTCCACTATAACACCAAGAATATATCCAATTTGTTTATTTAAATATTTAATAAAACAAACGAGCAAACTAAAATGATTCATAGAATACGAAATTTGAGGGATCCTGAGAGTGAAATTTGGCCTGACATAATTGAAAGGATGTGTTTTGAATGAGTGTTATAAAATCCAGGAGAGAATATTTTAATAGTAGTCATGATGGAAAACAAACTAAGATTAAGCTTGTAGATTATAAGTGGAATGTTTGTTCAAACAATTGCAAAATTAGAGGCAGAAGGAGAAAAGTGTTCAAGAATATGTCTTAATATTCTCCTAGTTCTCACCACTTGACGTATGTGTATAGTTAGGTTCAAGAATTAAGTCAAAATATATTTTCATATATATATATATTATAAATAAATATTGGTTTTATGGGACAATATGTTGTGATTTATTAAATACCAGTTCAATGTTAAAATTAGATCTATGAAGACCATGTTGTGATTTATTAAACATTAGTACAATGTATGAACAATGTTAAAATTTTTTTAAGTGTTTTTTTTATTAATCACTAGTGATGAGGTAATTTTTTTTATTATCTTAAATATATTATTATTATTATTCATTTATTTTTTTAAATCAATGTGCCTTTTACATTATGAACATAGAATGAAGTATCTAATGTATAATGAAATAGTATTTCCCCATTGAAAGCATAGCTATGTTTATATATCTAATGTATAAGAAGAAGCTTTACAACATGGAAGCCAAGAGGTTCCCCAAAATTTCTTTAACTCTAGCCAAAACCCCCATCTCTGGCTCAAGCGAGGTTAGCATAAGGACACTATTGGGGGATAAAAGAGGATATCATCTTGGATAATAGGGATAATATTAAAAATAATATTACTTGTAAATTTAATGATAAGTTGTGGGATGATAGGGAGTTAGAAGGAAAAATGAAGCTAAGGTGTTATAAGGAGGTGATCAACCCCAATCTTACTAAAACCAAAATGATCTTTCTATCTTGACTAGTGCTAAGAAGAAAGTGAACATTGTGAAGATAATAATTAATTCTCATGAGCTTCGAAGTGAAACCAGGTGTTGGCCAATTCCTAAAACACCTTGGGACAAAAGAGTCTGCCACCTTTGCGATACTATGAGGTTGAAGATGAAAAAATATTTCTCTTGTATTCCCCGATTCTTACTCACATTCATTCTCATTTCCAAAACATTTTCCACACCACGAACCTTCTTGAATTGTTAGGTCAACACAAATATAGTGATATAAGGACAGTTTTGTTGACAGTGATGGATGCCACCAACATGTAAGGGGATCTCCCTGATGTGAAGTCCCAATTAGACCTCACACCATTTGGTGTAGGAGTCACATCCAACTATATGGTACAACCACTATTGGAAAGGTTTCAAAGACATGCCTTGGTTACAATCACACACACGAGATCACAACACCTCTTTGGGGTAGAAAGTATGTAAGATTTATGAGACACCGAATGTAAGGTGCATGGGAGAGCTTCCACGATTGGTAAAGGAAAATGAGCCTTCGGTTAGAAAAGTAATAGTACTATCCTAAAGGGGGGACCCAGCAAGGAAGAGAAAATATTTTTGATTACCTGCAAATTAGTCCACATAATAAACACCAATCATGAAAGCAGAACAACTATTCAACAATAACCATAGCTAAGCAATGGATTAGTTCATTAAACTTAGTATTTAATTAAAGAGATATATACTGCAAACATAATAAGAATAATCCTACTAGATCTATGGTACATGTATGAAGAAGTGTCGACTCATAAAGCTTTTGATTATGAATGAAAGATCCCGAATACACTGTTACATAGATGAAACACTAGATCCAGTAGTGGAAAATGAAGCCACAACTTGCTTCTCCAAAGAATGATCTATCTCTTATGCACTACAAGAATGCTAAGGCAAGACTCCAAGAATACCAACCCTTAGCTTGAGTTATGAGGAACTATTTATAACAAATAGCAATGAACCTTGATCTTCCTCATGACTCTTCAACTCCTATTACTTATTACATTCCATATGCAGCTTTTCATATTCCACATGTGTCCCTTAGACTTCATTACATACCATTTATTACAAAAGAAAAATTACACATGAGATCGTGGCTATATAAGACAAAACAGATAGTAGGACAAAGCATTATCAAATTGAAAAATCATTTGCTTCCTCATGGAGCTTATTTGTGATCTATGTGTGTTGTTTTCACTCCTAGAGACAACTTCTAGGTTGTTAGGAGACCAATGCCTAGGACATCTTAATTAGTTCTGTCAAATTTGTCTTACGGATTTGTAGCACCATAGTTTTTCACAAGTAATTAAAATAGGATTGATTTAGAAACCTTCATAAAGAGACAATGTATGACTAACGTACATGCAAGAATACACAAGAAATAATCCTCGATTAGTTGTGGCCAAATCAGATTGAGAGCTTGCAGCAAATTAGTTGTTAAGGCACATGTAATGGTAGAAGACAGTAGAGGAGAAATCCATCATACAAAACTTAAAATTAAAGAATTCTAAATATCTGGATTTAGAGAGAAACGAGAGAAAGGGAATGTTTATGGAATGCTAAGATACATGGAGTGATTTTAAAAAACTTAATTTCCACATCAATACATGCATTAATAGCTTGATCTAAATTAATCCACATCTAATGAGAAATATGTCTAGCAGCTACATGACATGCAATATGAGAAGAATATTTAACATATATGAAAATAAAAAGGAAGATGAACAAACTACAATCCAATAAGTTGGAATCACCAAAAATCTCATATTAGTCTTCTGAGAAATGCTCATACATCAAGATTTATAACACTGCCTTCATGAAAACAAGAAAAGGTCCTTTCCAAGAGTTCTTTCCAAAAATTCTTAACCTTCTTTAAGTGTTTCTTCCCTCCTTTTATAAGGAGAGGGACTACTTGAAAAACAATTATAGAAATATCTTAGCTGAGTTTGAGCTATCTGATCAACTACGAGTCTTGGCGTGTGAAGGCTCTGCCAACCAAATCATTGCAACAGATTTGATTCCTTTCTTTAAAATACAAAAATTACAGAATAACAAAACATGAGAAAACATGATGATGATCATAGCAAAATATCTCCATGCCACTTCCTGTGATCGTCTCTGATCAGGCCACGTCTTTGCCATGATGTTCTGTTTCAGCTACTCGGTCGGTTCACCTATCATTTTTCGCCTTAACTACTTGAATTCCCCATTTTCTAGAGTCGGGAGCGATCGCCGGTGATGGCCTTACTGGTGTGCTGTAACATAGATGCCAACTCATCCATCTTTTGACACTTATGTGTTACACTATCAGAGCCCAATATGCCCTGCAATA
This sequence comes from Pinus taeda, assembly GCA_000404065.3. Lineage (NCBI taxonomy): Eukaryota > Viridiplantae > Streptophyta > Pinopsida > Pinales > Pinaceae > Pinus > Pinus taeda. The sequence goes on along the minus strand of APFE030448878.1, from coordinate 89,791 downwards.
TTTCCATAGTGTTATATCGTAGCTTTGACTTATCAAATCTTTCTTCTTAAAAGATATTACGAAAATAATGTGTTCTGATGCCCTTGGCCCTTTTCCATTTCTCCTTGAAAAGTGTATCCCATAATACCAAGCATCATGACCTGTCGCTTAGCCCTAAGGTACTAGGGCATTGAGAATCTTTCCGGGGGCCATTCTCCCTTTGTTAATAGCTCTCTATCCTTGGTTCCTTAAGTTCATCTTGACCATGCACTAGCTAGATATTGGAGCTCCTCTCATCAAAAGTTTCCAATTAGGGAAATAACTTTGGAGTTGCAATATTTTAATTCTTCGATGTGCGACCTTCGATATGAAGTCATCATTCCATGTGGCACCTTATGAGTGGTGACACGTATCACCCGTATTTGTCCCCTTAGGCCCCCTCAAAACACAAAAATTGATAGCCACGTTTCCTTATGTATCGCCACATCATGCGACGTCAACTGCCACTATAACTTATCGGAACCTAGTCATATACTACCACACGTCATTATTGGAGCCAATCCTATGACGCCACACATTTTTATCGGAGCCATTCCTATGTTGCCACGTGTCCTGCTAGAGGAGAGAGAAAAGGGCCCATCCACCTTTGGTTTTGCGATGAAATCCTTTGTTAATATTTATCGGCATTCATCGAAGGTTTTTAACACTATTGACACATATGCATATCACAACTTTTAAAAGGTTGTCACCTTAAGAAGTTCCAATTCTTTGAATCACCGACCTTCTGATGTGCCAATGATCTGATATGCGATTGTCGATATGCTAGACCTCCAACATCCTAACCTTCGATATGTGATTTCTGATATCTTGATGCTCTAATGTTGTGATGTGCTGGTATGCTCAACCTATAATATGCAATCACTGATATCTTGATGATATGATGTTGCGATGCACTGGTATGTTTGACCTTCGATACGAAATCACCGATATCTTGATGCTCTTATGTTGTAATCGCCAATATATCTGGACCTCTGATATGCGATCACCGATATTCTTGACCTTCCTAAGGCTTCAACCCTTGAAACTTCAGCAGACCATATCTGTTGATCTAGGAGTCCATTTTTGGACTTCCACATACTATTGGAAATCTTGTTCAGAGCAATTTCTACTTGAGAGGGTCTGATGTAGGTGTTGAGTCCTTCTGCGGCTTGGAATATTACTGTAAGATTCTCTACTCTTTTGCATTCTTTTGACATCATTTGGCACGATTCGAACAATTTTGTGTTAAGTGATAACATTGAATCCAATTGGGGGTAGTGCCTTGCTAGCAAGGTGTTGATAACCTCCAGTCTAGCAGCCTTCTATCCATTGGGCACGGAGTCATTTTATTCAAGTATATAAAAAAAAACAGAAACATAAAGAACTGAAAGTATTACTGATATTTTACAGTGGCTCACTGGTGTTATCACTCCAATATTTATCTAGAGTTGTTAGGAAAGAAATTATTAGAGGTAACCACAAATCTCATCTGGAGATTAGGATCTAGCCTTCCTAATTCTCAGAGAGGGCTCTCTCTTTATGATTTAACTTTGTTTTAGTTATTTTATTTTAGGCTAGTTATGATTGTATTTGGGTTTTGATTTGGATTTGGTGGTGAGATCACTGAATTACATGGGTAGAGGGATTCCTTTTACCATTGGGCTATGGGGGTCAAGTGTCAAGACAAACAGGACTAGATCAAGTTCTAAAAATAGTGTATACAGGGCAAGGTAGTTGAGTTATTTCAAATCTTAAGACTGGATGGTGAAGTTGGTTTCATTCAGATCTAAAGAGAAATTAAGGGTTCCTTAGGCCGGATTATGAAAGAAGTGAAAGAGGTCAACCGATATGGGAGAACATTTAAGGATTCTCAGATCTGGATGTCAGAAGAAAACATAGAAATGATCAACTGTCCAAAACATAGTGTACTTAAACAAATTCTGAGATAAATTTCCTGGTAATTCATTCACTTTAGATAGCATGTAAGTTTGTGTTATACATAAGAAGATAACAAATTTGAAAAAGAAAATACTTCATTGTAATAGCTCAACACATGAATCCTATAATGCAATCTTTTTATTACTAAGTCCAGTCTGCTAACTTGAAAAATTGGTACAATAACCCTAAGGTTTATGATCAATACAACTCTACAAATGTCTAGCAATCCACCCCTAATACTTCGAATTATGAAGTATTTATACAAAATTAGTTTACAAAATATCCCAAACTGTCTTAGGAATTAATCTAAGAGAAAGAAACATCTTCATGCAAGAAGATAGAGATAGATGTTTAACTGCTGTATGCTGTCCCTGTTTATTTGGTTGTGCTATCTTTATGCTCTGATATTTTGCTATTTATTCTCTGCCTTGCTGTTGGTCTTCACACTGGCTGTTCTTTTTACTTTGACCATTCAACTGATACACTTTCACATGATACACTTTTACCTGGCTGACGTGTCACTTTTCTTCTACTATGTTGTTTTCACTTTTACTGTGCACTTTTACAGCAGGTCATTTAACGTTTCCCATGTGTCTGCATCTAGTAATTGAATATTTACCATTTTCCTATAAATTTCATCTGCTTCTGTATACTTGGCAAAAGTGGGTCTGTTCACAAAAAGGTGTTTTACCTCATGCTGGAGGTGAAATAGGTTCTCAAATGTCTGATATAGAACCTTTCCAGTAGGCATCCCCTTCATAGATGAAGTATTTACCTAATCTCTGGCCACCTCTCTGATTCTCGTATTGTAGTCATTTCGTGGCATCAATTTATCATTTATCACCAAGGGATTAGGTAGACCTTTCTGCCTCAAAACATCAAACTTTACCATGAACTTGTCTATAGCGAGCTGCATGGTTTGGTATTTGTCCTCAAGGTTCAGCATTAAATTTCTCTTAGTGAGCACCTTTTTTACTTCCAGTATGGTGCCAATCCTGTCTGGTATGTTCAAATCCTATAATTCATATTTGTTTTTGGAATTAAGGAAGTGGATGATCCTAGTGGCTTCTTCTGGGATGTCTCCCAGTTCAACCTTAATTCTCTGAATGACTTCTGTAGCCTCTTTTACTAAGTCATTTTGTTCAAAAATTACTTGAATGGATGGTCAAATATCATTGACAGAGTCAATGATATTTTCCCATAACTGTTCCTTAGCTTGGCCAAGTGGCTCCTTTAACGTTATTATTTCTCCAAGCTGTTCATCCTTTTAGTCAACTGGGTTGACTTTTGAACTTCTTCTTTGTGCATAAACTGTGCAAGCTTGTTATCATTCTCTATATTGGTTATCTTTTCCTTACGATTGTTTATTTTTGTGGTCTGAATGGACATGTCTTCCATTTCCTTGACCAATTTACTTGCCTCATCACCTGGTTGAGATGCTGTTGTTGTCAAACCTGTTGCTGATGTAGATGTTCTGGCAGCTGGTAGTGATGTAGCTAGTGGAGCTGTAGGAGCCAATGAAGCTACCAAGGTCGATGGTACAGCTGTGGTAACTGTTGGAACGACAGTGGCAATGACAGTCTTAAGGCTCGCCTATTTCAGCGGTATTAAGCTGTTCAACTCCTTCTCCATTTCCTCCAGTTGATCATTAAGTTGTAAAACAAGGTCCATCATTTCCTCCTGATGTGTTTGGCTTTCTAAGACCTCTTTTTTTGTGGGTGCTCTGAATGAGGCAATTTAGTTGTTTTTTGAGAGTAGCAATGTCCTCATTCTTTTTTTTTTTTGTCAACTTCTCAGCAACCTTGATATCATTGGGATCATGTCCCAGCTCAATCACCAAGTCTTCTAGTGACTTGATTCTGTTATCCTTGGCCTGTGAGGAGGCATTTTCCAGCGTGTACTATCCAGTGATATTATCTAATGAACTTTGCAGTTTGTGTTTAGTCATAGCTTTACCTGTCAAGGTGGAATAGATCATCTCACATGCCTGCTTGTGAAACTCAATTTGGTCAATGGGATGAACATCCCTGGCCAAAACCTCAAAATCTGTTTTCCTATAGCCTGTTGATGTTTTTGGCTGCTGTACTGTAGGTTGCATAAATGTCATTTGCATTTTCCCTATTTTGATGTCGAAGGTTGACATTAATTTGTTTTGATTCATAGGTATCTGCTTGAAGTATTGAGCATAAGTCTCAGCCCTCAATTTCTCATTCCTTAACTTAATTTCCTTATACCTATATTTCATGTCTTTCTCTTTATCCACAGGCTTGGTGAATGAAGAGACCTCAATGCTGAGATGTCTCTTAATAAGTTGAGTGTTTGATGTTGAGGGCTGGTGTGTTTCTCCTGAGGCTGTTGGGCCTTTGATCCTTTCCACCATTGTATCAGTGTCAGTGACTTTGACTGAGTCAATGGTATCTTCCTGTTTAGTTACAAGATTAAGCTTGGGCCTCTTCCTGTAACTGATCTCAAACTATTCATCTGTGGTTTCCATACCTGAACTGGAACCTTCCTCCTTGTTTCTCTTTGCATTCCTGTCTTCATTTGATAGATTCTGTGAAATAGGAGGAATATTCATTGGTTCTCCTAATTCTGGAACTTGCAGGAAGGAACTTGTATCAATCTATTTTTCTACATCAATTAATGTATTCTCTACATCAACTATAATACTATCCATGTCTATGAAAGTATTTTCCAACCATTCTGATTGGTTGGAAAATATTTTAATGTCTGGCCTAGGATGATGGATGAAAGGACCCAATTTGACCTTGAGCCTTAACTTATTTATGACTCCATGAGGGTCATATTGCCACATAAAACTATTCTTGAACTTCATCTGCTACAAAATGTGATCGACCTCTGGTCCAACTTCCCTATTATTACAAATGAAGGGGATGAATTAATTTTTTTGGAATTGGGTCTTCTTCCTAGCTGATAGGAAGTTTACTTCATCAGAATTTATTATCTGCCTAAAGTATTCTAATGCAAATAACCTCATGGGGAGGTATTTGGGCAATTTGTAGGGAGCAAGTTGGCATCCATATATCCTTATTTTTGTGTGGTGTTGGTATAAATACCAGTCTCCCACTCTACTGTTCTTTGCCAACTGTAAAACTCCTTTTATATCTTGATTGATTCTGGGTTGATGGCTACTGGTTATCATATTCATAACTGGATGGACAAATGAATCAATGAAGTCCTTATAGGAAAAAATGGTGGAAAATTTTTGAATCAATGTTGTCCAGTAGATGACTGATCTTGGATTTCCTTTGGTATCCATTTTCTGGATGTTGATAGGAAATTTGTCTGACTGATAATATAAAAACATGTGGAACAACACATATGAGTACTTGAAGACTCTCTTAGTTGGTAGTCTAATGAATTGCTCATGCATTCTATCTGCTATGAACTGATCATAGTTATACCTTATAACAGAAGGCTTGCCTGGGAAAAAGATAGAAAGGAAAGCTAGGACAACCTCATCCACATGTTCATCTGTGGTGTATCCTAAAATGCAGGAAAACATGGTGATGATTTGTCTGCCTCTTTCAGAAAAAAATGGTGGCAGCATATGGTGGACTCTCTGTAGGGGTATGACACTCCTCTACGATGAAAGTTTGGAAAATTTGGGCTATCCTGGGAAGGTCTAACTTGGTATAGAGGTCAAACGAACCTTCAATAGAAAGTGGGGTCTCATTTGGGCTTGGTTGGACTTGCAACATTTGGTTAATGGATTCTATAATGATGGTGAACAAAACTTGCTAGTCAGGGGGGACAATGGATCTTTGACTGGGAATATAGCAAGCTTGGCAGAAGTGAACGATTTCTAGGAATGGGTGAACTTCTGGGAACAAATACTTGGGAAAATTGGACTCCCAAGGGTGGATGTCATCATTCTGGTTTAAAAAATTGTCCTTACTCCAGTAGTGGAGCTTTAGAAGGTAGGTAGGGAAAGCAGTGTCCTTAATTTGGAAGTCTTTGTCTACTAATGCAAGGTGGTCGATGTCCAAGTGAGGGGTTTGCATAGGTCTCATGTCCAAAGAGGTTTGGGAAGCCATAATTGGGTTTACATATTTGAATTAGGCTTTTAGTGCTTTCAGGAGTGAGGTTTAGGAGCTCTGGAACAGTGGGAGGGTAATTACAGTTTGTAAAAGGGTTTGGGATGTACAAATAGGTTTCTTCTCAATTCAGGAATGTTTCTTTAATTAATTCAGTTAATTAACCTTTCAATTTAAACTGTTCATTTTCAAATTCAAGGGCCATTCTGGTTTTTTCCAAGAATACTTGGAATTTGGTGAATTGGCATGCAAACTGGGTTCAATGGTGAATGCAGAAGGTACTGTGGCTTCAACTGTCAATTGGTTGCTTCAATTGGGTATCCGGAACGTCTTCAAGTAGAAAAAGGTGGTCAAATTGGTCATCAAGGTTTAGGGTGTCACAAATGGCTGAGTAGTAGTTTGCAGTGAAAAACAAGCGAAAAGAGAAATTTGGGGATTTTTCAGCCTTTTAACGGGTAACGGTCACATTTTGGTGCAGAAATTATTAAATGAATAGTGGGCAGTTTATGGTTTAGGCGGGAGGTGGTTTTCTGGGCCATCACATCACTTTTGGAGGGCGGGAAATATTTTTCACGAGCACACGATCTAACCCGATGCTGCCACGTAGCAGAACAATGCCCAAGAAAAACAACAAATCTTGCGTGCTCTCGGGTTGTTATTGGTCGGACAATAAATCCGTGCGATATGGCTGTACATCGTCAGATCTGGGGGTAGGTGATTAGAGGGATATCACGCAGTTGAGTTGCACGAATGGAATTGAGAAAGTGCTTTGGTGGGGCTCGAGGTTTAATTACACAGAAATGTAATCAATTAATGAATAATGTTAGGTTTTTTAATATAAGTAGTGGGTTAATTAGGTGGGACCATGGGTATCAGGGAAATATGAAGTGGGGGATGTTAATTACATAATGCGAGGGCATACAAAATTAGGATAAGGGGGTTTTTGTGGGTTTTTGAGGGGGAAAGGGAAATTAATAAGGGGGGAAATTGATATTTGTAATGGGGAATGGGTTTCACACTAGGGAAAGGGTTTTCGAAAGGGGGGATGACTTTTGAAGGGTAATTTCTAGGGAAATGTGTGAAACCAAGGGGTAAAGGTCAAATGAGGGGAAAAGGGGTATTTATAAGTGATGAAGGGATAATAAAGAAATTAGCAAATAAGCATGTGGGGATGTAGTGAAATGAGGGGAAATTAGTAAACATGCTTGGTGAATACCCTTTCTTTCTCACAATTCCTCCTGCACATGAAAAATAATATTTAGCATGATAAATGCGCTTTTGACTTAGCAACCTTGAGCATTTGCAACATTTCTTCTACCTACCCTTTATTTACCCTAACATTTTTTCTTCATTTCAATGGGTGCATTTGAGCTTGCAAACCCTTTATTTCCTTTTCTTTTGATAAGAAAAATATCTAATTCTAACCTTATAACTTCCAATGGCTTAGACTAAACATACGAGCTCATTATTATTCTCTACTTAACCACTGATCTGCCAAGGTTAAACAGTTTGACTAGATCTTTATTATCTATCTATCAACATGAAATTTAAAGCATGAATGAGTCAAGATAAAGCTATTAGATCATCATGGATTGTGGCATTTTTGACAAGCTGAACACAATCTTATTTTGCATAGTAAAGTAAAAGTAGTGGCATTTGAATTTGCACACTTTATTGATCTATTTTTTTTTCTTTTTGGGGTTCTTATTTTTCACTTTTTCCTTCTTTTTGTCCTTTGATTATTCTTTTAGGACATACCCTCTTTAAATTTTTTAATTTTTGATATGGAAAACATTTTACAGAAAGCAAAAGTATGTACAATATTACAAGACTAACCATAGCCAATTCAAAATTATGAATCCTATTATTATAGGGACCTAACAAACAGTATATACAATGGGTGAGAAATGGACCTCTTAGTGCTGGAAGTAAAGCTTGAGGAATTTCCCAATTACAAGAAGCTCAAACATTTCACTCTCTAAGTTTTCCACCAAGAAAGTATTGTTTCCCTTTGCCTGAGTAATCTTGAAGGGTCCAAACCATAAGGGATCGAATTTTCCATGTTTCCCTTTATCTTCTCTTCTTATATCCCACCTCAAAACTAGATATCATGGCTGGAGAGGCCTACCTTTAGCCTTCTTATCGAACAAAGATTTCATTTTCTGATGGTAGTTGATTAATTTGTGGTTTACTTTCTCTCTGTTCTCCTGGAGCTCCACTAGTTGATTTATCCTTCGCATCAGGGATTTTGGTTCTTCTTCCACATCTTGTAATATCTTGGCAACCATCATAGCGAGCTGTATCGAGAATATAACTTCTTTCCCATAGACCAATTCGAAAGGGGATTTCCCCGTGGATCTTTTAGAAGTGACCCTGTTAGGCCGTAGGGAAAATTTTAGTTGGGAGCCCCAATTTCTCTGGATTTTTGCAATTGTTTTCTTTAGGATCCTCACTACCGTTTTGTTGGAAGACTCAGCTAGTCCGTTTCCTTGAGGATAGTAGGGAGTAGAGTGGCCAACTATAATGTTGAATTTATGACAAAAGTTGATAACTTTTGCAGACTTAAAAACCTGAGTGTTATTAGTCAAAATTTTCATAGGACACCCAAACCTTGCTAGGATATTTTGTTTCAAAATTTTTATGACCATAGTGTTAGTTTCATTTTGGGCTGGGATTGCTTCCACATAATTTGTGAAATAATCCATGGCTGTGAGTATCCACTTGTGTTGGTTGCTGGAAGGGGGGTGTATCTCTTTGATAAAGTCCAGTCCCCATTTCCTAAAAGTATCTTCTATACAAACAAGGATTAATGGGAGTGGGGATAATTTCTACTTCTCGGTGAACATTTGACACTGCTGGCTAGCCCGAACATAAGAGTGAACTTATCCAAATAGTTTAGGCCAATCGAATCCTTCTTTCAATATCTTATGCCAGGTGGTCTTCCAATTAATGTTTCCCCCACAAATGCCACTATGGAAATCATCAATTACCCTTTGAATTTTTGTTTCTACCAAACACAGTAGTAGAATTCTAACCGGGTCATTCCAATACAGTTGCCCATTGGATATAATAAAATTTTGGGCTGGTAATATTAATTCTCTCTACTTGGATTTATCCATCTTCACTGGGTACCTCAAGAATAGAAGATAGTGGATGACATCCTTATACCAACTAGATGTTTCATATTTGATATGAATTTTTTGGATTGATGTCTTGATCATCGGCTATTGTGTCCCTTATTTGTCTTCTTCTGTTAATAGGTTAATCCCCAAGGCTTGGCAATTAGACTATGATAAGATTTTGGCCAATCACTGTCCTTTGATGAGTTTAGTGGGCTGGATATCTATGTCGCACTCTTGGATTTTGGCAATCCACTTACCTCTTTTTCCATCAATATCCCCTTGCGCTAGGATGTCTTTAACAACCGCTGTTGGAACATAAGCTACAATGTTAGAGTGTAAAACATAAACTTTGAAGGCATTCAAAGCTTTGACTAGGGCATAAGCCTGTTTTTCCAAAATAATATACTTCAATTCATCTTCCTGCAGCACCTGGCTGAACAAGGCTATAGGATACTCGTGACCTTCATTATTCTTCTGCAATAACACATCAACTATCATATGAGGAGAGGAAAAAGAAAAGATGTAAAATGATATGGGCTGACTAACACAGGTGCCTCTGCAAAATATCTCTTGATCCTAGAGAAGGATTCCCAGGAGTATGGGTTCCACTTCACTTCATTCTCCTTCTTCAAAATATCTGTGACACCTTTCACTATCTCTGCATAATTGGGTATAAATCTCCTCAAGTAGTTATTCCCTCCCAATAACACTTGGATCTCTTTCTTTATTTCTAGGTAGAGAAATGTGGTTGATGGCTTCCACATGCTTAAGATCGATCTTCACCCCCTCTTTTTCTACTATATGCCCCAACAACTTACCTTCGCTCAGAGTGAACTAAGATTTATTTGGATTTAGAGAAAAACCACACTTCCTGCATATCTCAAAAGTGAGTTTCACATGTTCAATATGATCCTCATCTGTTTTAGAAAAAACTGTGATATCATCCAAGCACTACAAATTTGTCCTGTTCTCAGATGAATGCTATATCTATGGCCCTTTGGAAGGTTTATATTGCATTTATAAGGCCAAATGACATTATTGCATACATGAAGGTCCCCTAGGGTGTAGTGAATGCAAAATTCTTTTGATCATCGGGATGCACTACTACCGGATTATACCATGAAAAACCGTCCATCATGGACATCCGCGCTGAGCCAACTACCTTCTACGATATATAATCCGTCTTTGGCAATGGATAGTTATCTTCTAATGAAGCTTTGTTGATGTTTTTGAAATATACACACAATATTATCTCTCCATTCTTTTTCTTGATAGGAACCAGGTTTGCCACACACTCTGAGTACCTCAAGGGTACAATGATCTTGGCCTGAGGTAACTTCCTTACTTCATTCTCAATGGATGGGAGTAAAAAGGGATTGATTTGTCTGAGTTTCTTCTTACAAGGCTTCATTCCATTCTTTAAGGGAATATTATGTTGAATAACATTTGTATAAAAAGTATTTAAATCATCATATGACCAAGAAAATACATCTTAATAGGTTTTAAAGATATTTAAGTACCTTTGTTTATATTGATGGGGGATCCATTTTGAAAACTTGATCATTCAGGGTTCGTGCTATGAGCCGATGTTGGAATCCTCCACCTGTTCATCGACTCCTTGTTCAGCAGGTTTTGAGGCCACTTCGTTGGATTTGAATAATCTCTATAAAGGAACTAGGTCATAGGGAATGGCATTTCCCTTTAGCTACAGAACTCTATGATCTGTGATAGTTTCCTCCCAAGCGGTTGGATGTTCCTGTGCCACTTATTCTTCTTCTTGGTCGATCACAAAATTTGAGAATACCCCAATGACTTCCATGAAATGATTGATTTGTTCATCATCTTCAAACACCTACTAGTGTATCACATTACGAAGCACTGAGGGTCTGTAACTAACTTCGACTTCATATCTGAGAAGTAGATTTTGTGGGCTTAAAATTACTGGTAGCTATAGCCAAGGAATCAACCATTCAATTTCCTTCCCTAGGTAAGAATTAGACATTAAAAGATAAAACAAAGTTGTCCATTAAATCCCAAGCGTCATTTTTGTAATCCATTAACATGGGGTGCTTAGTTTGACATTGGTTTTTGATTTGCTTTACTACCAGTTCTGAGTCTCCAAACACAGTCAGACATTCAATGTTCAAATTCCTCGTTACTTGCAGGGTTAGTAGTAATTCCTGATACTCTGCCACATTATTGGTTGCCTCAAATTCTAATTTGAACGAAAGGGGAATCAAGCTACCCTCTGGAGATATCAATAATACTCCTAATCCATTTCCTTCCTTAGAATTTGAATCATCGAAATGCAACTTCCAGACTTTGTTATAATCTCTGAGCTACTGATCTAATTTGGCTTCTGACTGTACTTATGTTTCTTCTAAAATGAAATCATCTTCTAGAGAACAATCTTTTGGATTAATCACATTGTAAGGATTGGGTCGATGTTTCAAACCAATTAATGTGGTTCATCCTCAGGACAAGGTGAGAAACGAGTCGATCTGAGAGAATAAATAGCAGGAATGCATCATAGTTCAGGGTAAGCCACTCAAAATTAGTTGTTGGTGAAATAGAATTATTTAGGAATATGTGAAGAAGAGATGTTTATTAAATTAACTAATATTAAGTTAAAATATAGCTGTCATGTAATAATTAATTATTTAATATTGAATTTGTAAATAATTTATCAATTTAAATAATAGTATAATCTAAGAATAACTTATTTAAATGATTTTATTAGTTAGGGTTGACCTAATCAATGTGAATTAGGCAGAAGATCAGAGGTTATCATGATATAATAAGTTACTTAATAATAATCCTAGAAATATAATTAAGTATAATTTATCAATTAAATATTACTGTATCATCTAGCATAATTATAGTCAGGGCATTGACCTATTCAACGGTGATTAAGGTGGCAAAATAGCCGTTAAAATTAGTTAATACAATATATTAAAAATAATATTATATAATAATGTTAGGTTGAAAAGTTGTTATGTCTGAGATTAGTTAATATAATGATTATGTATTGACATAATTTATTATATGATATTATTAGATTAGGCGTTGACTATCAGATGTGAGAATTAGAAGAAACTAGACCGTATCATGCGTATGAGAAATTGCGTTAATAAATATAATTAAAATAACTAATTCAAATAAATATTGAAAATTAGTAGTTAGTAATAAATTAATTACTATGACCTAAATAATTATTCAAGATTCTATTGTTAGGAAATATTCAAAAATAAATATTTTTATGCTTGTTATAAAAATAAAAGATTCCTAAATAAAGCATAACAAAATTTATTTTTGAATCTTTCCTAACAACAGAATCTTGAATAATTATTTTAGGTCATAGTATTATTTATTACATAATTACTAATTTTCAAATATTATTTGAATTAGTTATTTTTAATTATATTATTAACCAATTTATCATATCATGATAACGTCTAGTTTTCCTCCCAATTCACATTGAATAGGTCAACCCTATCTAATAACATTATTTAAATAAATATTCATAGATAATAATATTATTTATTATTATTAACTAATTCAGCACATAACAATTAATTTTCAACCTAACATTATTATATGAATTAATTATTTTTAATAATATTATTAACTAATATATTATAACAGCTAGTTTTCCACCTTATTCACCTTGAATAGGTCAACCCTAACTATAAATTATGCTTAGATAATAGTATTATTTAATTGATAAATATATTAATTATATTTTTAGGATTATTATTAACTAACTTATTATATCATGATAACGTCTGATCTTCTACCTAATTCACATTGATTAGGCCAACCCTAACTAATAAAATCATTTAAATAAGTTATTCTTAGATTATATTATTATTTAAATTGATAAATTATTTACAAATTCGATATTAAATAATTAATTATTACATAACAACTATATTCTAACTTAATATTAGTTAATTTAATAAACATCTCTTCTTCACATATTCCTAAATAATTCTATTTCACCAACATCTAATTTTCAGTGGCTTACCCTAAACTATGATGCATTCCTGCTATTTATTCTCTCAGATCGACTCGTTTCTCACCTTGTCCTAAGGATGAACCACATTAGTTGGTTTGAAACGTCAACCCAATCCTTACAATGTGATTAATCCGAAAGACTGTTCTCTGCATTATGGATCACAAAAGTCTTAGATTTAACATGAAATCATCTTCTTCTAGTAGTAAGCAGGAGAGATCCCTTTCTTTCCCATACGCAGGAGCATTATTTTGGAAATCAACTTTCATAGCTTTTGTAATGAACCTTGACTCCGTATACAATTGCCTTTCTTCTCCACCAAATATAGGGATGGTAGCATAGGTAAGATCCAAATTAATGGAACCTCCAATCTTTGATCCCCAAGATCTGGACAAAAGCATACCGAACCTTGCAGGGATATTAACTACTACAATGTCCATCACTACACTTTTTACTGGGATTTGGGCCAAATTCACCACTAAGTCCTTTATCATTCCCAAGAACTCTACCCTCTTAGAGTCAAAAGAGTAGACCTAATTGTTCCATTACTGATAGTGGCATCAAATTATGAGAAGCACCCGAGTCCAACATGTAGTTATGGAACAAAAGGTCATGTACTACTAGAGTAACGTAAAAATGTGTTGTATGGGGATCTTGTTCTTCAACATGGGGTCCAAATACGACCATTGAATTTTCTTCTTGGAGGTTTAAACTATTAGGTGATTAGGTTGAAGTAGACAGAAACATGAACTGGGAAACTTGGGCCTTATAGGTGGGTTGCTCCAAAAGCTCAGATAATGGGATTGGGATTTTGATTTTCTCAAGCTCTTATTGAAGATTAAAGATAGTAGGGATTTTTTTATGCAATGCCAACATCTACCAGATCTTTTTCTTGTTCACAGATGGGCCTAGAGGGGGGAGGTGACTTCCCTTCTTCGAGGACTTCGGGCTTAAAACAATTTGGATCTAAGGACTCCATTTTTTTTAATAATTGGATCTAAATGCCCCTTCCCTTTGTTAGTTGTCTTAGAAGGCTCTTGGGAGGAAGTGCCTTCGTTTTGGTCTTGTCCCCTTGATCTCTTTCTAGATGATTGAAGATCATATTTCTTATGTGACCGAGCTTGCATGAAATTAGTGAAGTGCTTGCAGTAATAATCAATCTCACCATCGTTTAGCATTGCATCAAGATCATCCTCCTCTTCTTCATACGTTCTGACTTCTTGTTCTTCATCAGAGAAATAGGAATACAGGTTCCCCTGAACTTTGTTGGAATCTTGTATCTGCTCCTCCAGATTATCTTCTATATATAATGGAGGATGGATGTGGTCTTTTTGTTCTTTCCTATCCATTTGCAATATCTGTAGGGGAGGCCTTCTGTATTGAGGATTGAAACCTTGATTAGAAGAATGGAAGTTCTGTTGTGGAAGGTTTTTATTTTCTAGCTCCAGTTTTATCAATTTATTTGATAAATTCTTTATTAACCTTTCCATCTCCTTCATCTTCTGTTCTTGGGATTCTCTTCCATGACTCGAGGAAGTTTCCTCCTCTTTCCCCTTTTTCTTCTCTCCAGGGTCAGTTCCGCTTCTTGACTTCCATGTTGATTTAAAATTTACTTCTACAACAAGAGCATCAATTTCAATCTGGTCAAAGGTACAAGACTTCCTCTCTTTGAGTGTGAAGCCGAACTCTGATTCAAAGGCCCCAACAAAAACTACTCGAGCAATGGCTTGTGTAGGATTAAAATCAACATGTAGACTGTTGTAAAATTTATTAAACCTTTTTATAAAATCCATTATATCCTCATCAAGTTTCTTCTTTATAGTGTTGAACTCAATAAGTATGTATCCATGATCTCGTTTCTCTCCCCATTTCTTCATAAAATAATTTTCCATCTCTTCCCAAGTGGCAATGGAAGAATTCGACAAGTATTTGAACCATTTCTTGGCTTCCCCTTCCAGAGATTGGATGACGAGCCTCAACACTACATCCATGTGCTCGAAATTAATATTTTCTACAAAGGGACAAAAGCTACTATGTGTCTCTGCATTGATGTGTCATCTTCTCCATTAAACCTGGGCAAGAGTTTGAGATAGTCCTGTGGCATAACATTTAAAGTTTGAGGCAGGTCTAAGGGAGCATATTTGTTTAACAGGAAACCTGGGACAACCATCTGGAGCAGAGGTAGTGGTGCTTGATTTATTAGGGGTCTCTAAGCTATGACCAATTGAGAGACAACTTACTAATTGTGAAATGAGAAACTATTCACATTGCAGGTAGGACTGCTTTGGAGGATATATTTTATCTCCTCAACTTTAGGGAGGGGAGGAAATAAGAGAGAAGGAGTGTTAATTGAAACTTCTTCTTCCTTTCCCTCTAGGGAGGTGGTATTGAGTAGCTAACTACTTTCTGAAGGATATACTAGGACTCTAGGAGAAAAGTAGAGCGATGAATTATGGAATTCTGTGAGTTGGATTAGGATATTTCAGGAAATGAGGACACAATAGCATCAATATTGGGGATTTTTTCCTTCCTAGTCCTTCTCGATTTTAATTTTCCTGGATCAGATACAACTAGCATTCTTTGTTGATATGTATTTGAGCGGGTATGGGGCCTCTTAAAATCCAAGGTGATGAACTTATGCTTTGATAGTGGAGTTGCCAAGGTGATGAATCTAAAACCCACACATCTTTGCTCACCTTATCAAACAGTGTATGAATGTCATACCCAGGGGAAAAATTCTCTAATCTGTTCCTTGACAACAATGCCAAAAAGATGTTTTCAGTCCTAGAGACAACCTCTAGGTTTTTAGGAGGCCAGTGCCTAGGACATCTTAATTAGTGTTGTCAATTTTGTCTTAAGGACTTGTAGCACCATATATTTTCACAAGTAATACAAATAGGATTGATTCCAAACCCTTCATAAAGATACAATGTATGACCAACGTACATGAAGGAATACACAAGAAATAATCCTCGGTTAGTGGTGGCCAAATCAGATTGAGAGCTTGCAACAAATAATTTGTTAAGACAGATGTAATGGTAAAAGACAGTAGAGAAGAAATCCATCATATAAAGCTTAAACTTTAAGAATTCTAAATATCTGGATTTAGAGAGAAACGAGAGAAATGAAATGTTTAGCGAATGCTAAGATAGATGGAGTGCTTTTTAAAGACTTAATTTCCACATCAATACAGGAATTATCCATCAATAACTTGATCTAAATGAATCTGCATCTAATGAGAAATATGTCTAGTAGCTACGTGACATGAAATCCGAGAAGAATATTTAACATATATGAAAACATAAAGGGAGAACAACATAAACTTTGACACGGGGACTGATATGATTATCCCTTTTTTTGACGTAGCAAAAAAATCATCCAATTTTGAAATGTGTTGATTCAGAATACACATTTTTTTGTTTGGAGCATATTTTAGACACTTAAAATTTTCTTATGAACATTTTTTTGAAAATGTTAATGATTTTCATGCTGATTTTGAAAAGTGTTGATGAGGCATCAACCCCTTAAATTTTCTTATGAACATTTTTTTTTTAAAAATGTTAATGATTTTCATGTTGACTTTGAAAAGTGTTGATGAGGCGTCAACCCCTTTTTTAGAGCGCTTATTGTTTACACTTTAAATTTTCTAATGTATTAGGTGTGAATATTTTTTTTAAAATTTGGTAATTTTCATCTTGATTTTGAAAAGCATCAACATTGTTTTTTAAGGCATATTTTTGACACTTTAAAATCAGTTATCAAATTGACAAATAATGAGATCGGTTTGGAAAAAAAAAACACAAGT
>APFE030448878.1:25565-44560 GCA_000404065.3 Pinus taeda | reverse complement strand
CTTTTACAAATATGGTATTTGGCCCATAGGATTCACTTAAATAAAACCTCTTTCTTGAGCCTTCATAAATAGAAAGAGGGTTATGGACTAAATATAAAAAGAGGTTTTATTTATTTACCATACGTCTAGTTTATTTATATTTTTATTTATTTACCATACCTTTTGAGTAAGTATAAAAAGACGTTTTATTTATTTACCATACCTCCACTTTACTTATATTTTTATTTGTTTACACCCTTGCATTATATAAGGTGACTTATGGAGTAAATATAAAAAATGTTTTATTTATTTACCATACCTCTCATTTATTTATTTATTAATTTACCATACCTCTTTTATAAATATGGTATTTGGGCCTTTGGCCCATAGGATTCACTTAAATAAAACCTATTCTTGAAAATGGGCGAATGGATTCACTTAAATAAAACCTATTCTTGAAAATGGGCGAATGGAAGGTTGTAACTCCTAATTTCAAGGGCTAAATTTACCTTTTTTACCCTCTCCCTTAAAATAAGGTGGGCTATTTGAGGTGATTTGTAAAAATGTACTATGATACAAAATATTCGCCCACTAAAAATTTAAAACCCCTTAATTTCGCCAAAGGGCGAACTTTCGCCCCTAAAATTTTCTATGAATCACATATAACAGGTAAACAATATATAGATCGTCATCGACCTTGGAATGATCGATGTTGATTGACAAGCTCACAACACATGCATATACAAATAACACTCGAATAGGCTTTCATAGATTATATAAAACAGTTACAAAATTAAGGCCTTTCAACCTTAAAAACGAATTCACACTGGGCTACATCTTTCCCACTCACAATTTTCCTCCAAAATAAGATATCTATCACACCCTTATTGCACTACATTTATATAAGAAGTCTTAGGAAGGATTGATCCTATCCTCCCCTGCTTTTCCTTCAACGAAAGCTCTCCAAAAGCATGCATGGCTGTTAACAATAGGAAGTCTATCGAGACTTATCCATTCTCTCTTTAATTTTTCTTTAACTGTTTTAAATCGGCTTTAACTCTGTTTTAAAGTAGATTTTCCTATTTTTCTCCTTCAATTCAGCTTTGCTGTCCATGTCGCTCTGCTTTGTTGCTGGTTGCTCCCGCATCAATTTGCATCATGGTGCTTTGAACATCATGCAACATATTTCTATTGGGCTTCATTATGGAGCACTAAAGTAGTAGGATACATGCAAAGAGTGTACATTGGGGAAGTTCACAAAATACACCTTCAATGATTGGGACAACATGGCACATGCAATCCTTGAAAGGATCAACTCTGATGTATGTGGAACTTTCTCAACATCCTCCACTACCAAGCACATGTATTATGTTATATTTGTAGATGATTTCTCAAGAAGTGTTGGATCTACTTCATGGAGAAGAAAGACCAAAAATTCTGCAAATTTATTGAGTTTAAAGCACTTGTTGAGAAAGAGGCTGATAGGAAAGTGAAGGCTCTCAGGAGCAATAATAATGGTGAGTATGTGTCTAATGAGTTTAAAAATTTATGTGCAAAGGAAGGCATTCAACCAAAGTTGACAACACCTCATAACCCACAACATAATGGGGTGGTTGAGAAGAAGAACATAAGTATTGTGGGAGAAGCACGTGTGATGTTGCATGACCAAAGCCTACCTCTACACTTGTGGGTTGAAGCATGCAACACAACGATTTATTTGCATAACAGGAGTCCTCAAAGGATTCTTGGCATGAGTACACCAAAGGAAACTTTTCAGGGAAGAAACTGGGTGTGTCACACTTCAGGATATTTGGATCATCAGTTTACTGTCATGTTTCCAAGTAAGAAAGGAAAATGTTGGAGCTGACAATAGAGTTGGGAATATTTGAGGGGTACACTGATACACCTCACAACTATCAGTGTACTTTCCATTCCTCAGGAGGAGAGTGGTCAGACGTGATGTGAAGTTTGATGAGGAGAAAGAAATGAGGTGTTCTCTTGAGAGGGAGCTTCAGTTGCAACCCGATCAGGAGCGTTTGGCTCCAAAGGAAGAACCTAAGGAAGTTATGGAGTAGCCACAGGTAGAGGAGGAGAGAGTGGATACATCCACTCAAGTAGAGATATCCATAGAAGGAAGGAAGTGGACCAGGGAAGCTGAAATATTATTATAGGATGCTAGAGAGAGTGTGGGAGCACCCATATCAAAGACAAGCAAAGGAGGTTACCGGGTCAGTACATTGGGTACATGGCTCTGATGAGTTAGTTAGTTGAGACATAACCATCCTGATTCGAGGAAGCAGTGAAACAAACAATACGATTTGATGCTATGGTAGAGGAATATGATTCCATTGTCAGAAGCAGTGTTTGGGAAGTGGCCCCAAGGCTGGAAGACAAATCAGTGGTTGGTTTGAGATGGATTTACAAGGTAAATCATGCAGCAGATGAGAGCATAGAGAAACAAAAGGCAAGATTTGTGGCCAAGGGTTTCTCTTAGGTGGACGAAATTGACTATTAGGAGACCTTTGCTCCAGTATAAAGGTACTCATCCATCAGGTCAATTCTAGCACTTTCAGTGTAGATGGAGTGAAAGATCCACCAAATGGATGTGAAGACAACATTCCTCAATGGATTTATTGAGGAGGAGGTGTATATAGATCAGCCAAAGGGCTTTGATACCTTTGATAAAGAGTCACATGTGTGTAGACTTAAGAAAGTGTTGTATGGACTCAAGAAAGCACCCCATGCTTGGTATACCAGGAATGATAACTATCTCACCGGTTTGGGCTTCACCAAAAGTGAATTAGATGCAAAGAATTCTAGTTACCCAAGCTCCCTCTCAATCAAGGGCTTGTCCAAGCTCTGTCTTAGCTAGGGACTTGCTTTTAACAACAAATTTCTGCCTTTGGTGTAGATGATGGGACCTAATTTTGCTTGTAGAGCTCCTCCATTCGATGTCATGAATTTCATTTTAATATTATGGAACCTTCATATTTTTGGGAATTCTTTGTAGGGAATCGTCCATCCATCACTTTCCTTCTTGAACCATGTCAGTCATGTCATCCTTCCTTTCATTGGACAATAATCTACTAGACCATATCTAGCTTTTCTTCATATTGCTATCTCTTCCCTATCATGTTTCCATTATGATATTTCATCCTCTACATGAGTACTAGTTGTAGGTGACATCCACAACTCCCTTTTTGGTAGCCCATTATTATCCCATCCAGATATTGTTCAAAACAAAAAATGAACATAAAAAATTACCTTTTGTTATGGCTCTTCATCATGCAATTTGCTTGTTGCACCATTAACATCATGGATACATATTGGTACATCTCCAATAAATTCAATTGTCAAGGGTATTCTTTCTTTGCAGACTTTCCCAAGGTCTTCATATCTTTACCATGGAGATATCATGGCCAATTCTTCTAGTCATCAGATGTTGATTTCCTTTTCAATGTGACCATAGTTGCATGTTTCACGATCTCTTCTTTTCTTTATTTACGTATTGCTTCCCAGGAACTTCCAATCATATTTCCTTCATCTTTTTCAACCAGCTCATATTTCATATGAGGACACATTATGTTTATTTCATCTATTCAATATGTGAACCATGCCTTCATGCATCTCTAGAAGAGAACCCTTTCCTTTAATCATACTCTTGATGTAGAGTATCCATGCTATCTACATTTATATGATGACATGACCTAGTTTATTAAATGTATGCATACATACCTCTTTTCTTCCTTTGGTTATCTAGACTCCAACAAATTCCTTTCCTTGATTGAGAGTATTTCAATCATCTCGACATGCTGCATTCCTTTGTCATCATACCATCATTCTTCCAAATAATGAATCCCATGAAGGTGGTATTCTCAGTGAGACACTTGCTTCTTCCAAGAGATGAACCTTCTAATGAAGATTCCAGTGGAGGACCTTGATTATCCTCATCCTGCAAATGCTCCTTTCCAATTATGTACGATGAGGTCGATACTCGATGAATTCCTTCTACCGATAAGTACTACTTATGCTTCTAATGAGTCTACCAAGAGCTACTTCCTTCTAATGATGACTTCCATAGACATCTACTTCAACTATATTTCAAGCTTCTTTTGATGTCATGATCTCTTGCTTCCATCGTATGCCATGATGCCATCTCCTAAAATGATGCATATTATCATGCTCCTATTTCTTCCTACCATGATAGCTAAATTTTACAAGAACTGAAAATAACTCGGTGGAGAATATTATCTCAGTCATAGCAGATATATTTCACTTCTTCCTTCTTTTACTTCTTCTTCTCAACATCTTCCACTTCGGTGATATGGGCTTCTTCCATTCCTCTTTTACCGTTGTCCTTCTTGAGTTTGGTACAATCTCTCTTATAGTGACCATATCCTTGACATTCATAGCATTGAACCTTCGCCATATTCTTCTTCCTTTTCTGTGGACCAAACTTCCCAAACTTCCCTTTTATTTTAGTCATGACAACAAATGCTTGAGTTTTCTCATTTGATCCGACATCACTTTTTTCCTTCAATCTTATTTCTTCAATTTTGCACAACGACCATAGTTCATTGAATGGGTGGCTTCCTTCTTTACATAGATGCTTGATGTAATGTTACCCCATTCCTCTAGTAGTGCAATGAGCACTATCATTTCTTTATCAGACATTATTTATTCGAACTCTTGCAATTGGTCCCTTATTTTAGACACCCTCATAAAGTATGAGGCTATTCCTTCTTTTTTTTATATATATATATCTTAATCTTGTAGAGTTCTTGTATTAATAAGATCACTTCTTTACGAATAACAATTCCACAAGTTTGTTGTATATTTATTTTGATGTTTCTAACTTTGATACATAGGGAATGAGGGGATCTTTGATAAATTCTATGTGAATCCTTTGTGCCATAAACTCCCATTTCATGTACTTTGAAAGTTCTTGAGCTTATTCCTTTGGAGGTTTAGTGATTGAGCCCTTTACATGTTTTGTAGCTTCATTTTATATGAGGATCAAATTCGTCCTCTTCTTCCATGTAAGAAAATTTGATGCCCCAACTAACTTGTTTCTTTCCTTGCAAAAAGACATTTTGATAGATTGAGATGTGCACATAAAGATACTTACTTGTGAAGATACTCCTTGATGACAGTATCTTCTACTTGTTTCCTTCTTGATTTTCATGATGATGATAAAGATAGAATATGTCTTCCTTCAGAAGTGGTCCTTCAAAGAGAGGGAGATCACCTTGTCTCCTTGATTATGAAGACAATTCCTTCTCCTTGATTTTTTTCTTTTATGTAGGGGCTTCAAGATGCTCCAATTTGTAGTCCTTCTTGCTTTGAGTAGGATATTTGAGGTCTCCTTCTTAAGGTGATGATTATGTGAGGTTTCCAAGAGTGATTCAACTGTAGAATCCTTCTTTGAACAAACTAGGGATTTGAGGTCTTCTTTTGTTACTTCCTTCAAGATGATGATGTAATCATTGTCCTTGTAGTGCTTTTGATATGAGTGGTCATTATTGATGATTGATGCTCTTGATGTTCTTATAGTGCTTCAGTCATTGAGTTTCCTTCTTTAAGCTTCCCTTCTGTGACTTGTCACCATAGCTTTGATACCATGTTGAGAAATCTATGGGCAACAAGTGTAGGTGATTTCTCTTCTTAATAACTACTTGTGATGTATTTTTAGCTTTTTCTTGATTTACTTCTTATTTCCTTTATTATAATTAGTTTTCTCTATCATCAAATAGGTACCAAAACATAAAGAACAATGAGACAATAGGACATAAGATGTAGGTGATCACCTAGGGCCAAAACCTCTCCAACTTGAGAGGAAACCGACCAGAATTCTTTCTCTTCTTATAGACCTTGAATTGAAAAATTCCAAGACCTTTGACCCTTAACCAAGAAAGACCAAGTCAAACCTTGCCTTTAGCAACTTCTACAAATTTTGACTGCCAACAACTTCTTCTACAATTTCGACCTGCCCAATAGCTTCTTCTACAACTTCAACCTACCCAACAACTTCTTCTGCAACTTCGATCTACCCAACAACTTCTTCTTCAATTTCAACCTACCCAACAAATTCTTCTGCAACTTCGACTTTTCCAAGATTAATATTGCGCAGATGCACCATAGTCAGCAAAAGAAGCTTGAAAGTTCCTTTAGCAAGGAATCTTAAGATCTTTGGTTCCACTTGTTATGCCTTGATCCCTAAGGAACAAAGAAGAAATATTGATGCAATGAATAAAAAATAATTTTCTTGGGGTGTTTATATACCACTACTTTACGATGAGGTAAATAAGATGTTTGTTTTTTCTAGAGATGTGATTTTTCTTGAATATTCCATGACTGACAACATTGTTGAGTGGTAGGTTGATTAGTTGGATAGATTCAATCATGAAAAATCTTATCATGAATTTTATTATGAGATTCCCATCTTGAAATGTGGATTCTTATATTGTATCAATCTATGGAATCTCCTTTGAAGCATTATCTTTCCCTCATGAAATTCCAACCACTTCTTCATATTAAACATATACATTGAGTGATGTAATTGAGATAATTGGAATGATAAATATGTATCCCCATCTCAATTGATAGAGAAAATTGGACCACCTTAGAAAAGTCCCCAAAATGGCTCATCAAATATTTCGAAAGTGTTCATCTTGATGAGGTTGGAAACAAAAGAACTAGGAGTTCCGTTAGACAAGATGGAGGTGATGCAGATAATTTTGACTCATATGAATGTTCATATGGTTGTGTATTGAATTTATGAACTAAATTTGAGCCAACTTCATTTAAAGAATTTTCTTCTCATGATGAATGGAAAGAACCAATGCAGAAGGTGTATGATGCTCTCATAAATAATGGAACATGAAAGGTGGTGGAGCCTCTATTCGGAAAAAAAGACAATTGGTTTCAGGTGGGTCTACAATAACAAGTACAAATTAGATGGTTCACTTGAAAAACACAAAGAAGGGTTCATGGAAAAAGAATTTTCACATAAATAAGGTGTTGATTATGAGGATAAATTTTCCCCATAGCAAAATGGACCACCATCCAAATTCTCTTTTCCTTGGCAACTTAGAATGGATGGAGATTTCATCAATTGGATGTGAAGACACTTTCTTGAATGTAGACTTGAAAGACAATGTCTTCATGTCTTCTCCATAAGGTTTTGTTGTAAAACACACATTGTGACCCTATTATAAAAAGTTGACTAAGCATCTTCTAAAATTAAATTTCAAACACTTTAATCTTGATAGTGAAACTGTATTTTTTAGGAAAAATGGAAAAATTGTTTTATCTTGTGGTATATGTAGATGGTTTGTTAATAATAGGGAACAATGAAAACTACATTGTATCCATGAATAAATAATTAAAAAAAGGA
The DNA here is from genome assembly GCA_000404065.3 of Pinus taeda. Taxonomy (NCBI): domain Eukaryota; kingdom Viridiplantae; phylum Streptophyta; class Pinopsida; order Pinales; family Pinaceae; genus Pinus; species Pinus taeda. The sequence goes on along the minus strand of APFE030448878.1, from coordinate 37,185 downwards.
TTTTAGATGACGGATTTGGGACATCTTCACTACTACTTGGGCATTGAAGTGACTCGACATCTAAAGTATATGTTCCTCTCTCAAAATGAGTACACTGGCGAACTATTGAATAGGTTTGGCATGGCTAAATGCAATCCTTTATCCAATGTATTGAAATAGAATATGAATCTCATTTCAAAAGAAGGGAATGAATTTGAGGATGGAACCAAGTTTAAACAACTTATAGAAAATATTATCTACCTCACCACTACCAAACCTGATATTTCATTTGTTGTTGAAATTATTTCGAGATTTATGAAAAAGTTTTGGGAAGGACATTGGTTTGCTGCAAAAATAGTTCTAAAGTACTCGAAAGGAACTCAAGACTATGGGCTGAAATATTCACAGGTGGATAAATTTAGATTGATTAGATATATTTTGATTCAAATTGTGGTGGAGACAAAGTAAACAGAGTGTCTACTTTAGGTTATCTTATGAGTCTTGGATTAGGAGTTGTCTCTTGGAGTTCACAAAAATAGGAAGTTCTAGCAAATTTCACAACAAAATAAAAATATGTGGCAGCTACAAAAGAAACAAGGGAGGTTGTTTGGCTCAGGAAAATTCTTGCAGAATAGAAGAAGAAACAAGTGACCTCTACTCCCCTTTTGATTGAAAATATTTTTGCAATGAAGTTGGCTAAGAATCCCAAATTCCATGATCAAACCAAACATATCAACACAAATTATCATTTAATTCAATATCATGTAGAGGTCAATACTATTCATATAAGAAACTCTTCCACAAATGAGAAAATTGCAGACATTTTCACCAAAAAACTTGGAAGAGAAAAGTTTGAAAATTTCAGAATGATGTTGGGGCTCACTAACACCCATTTGCATTAAGGGGGGAAATGTTAGACATCTAATCCTTGGGGATTTGGTGAATAGATTGTAAATATGTAAATAGGGGAAATATGAACAGTTAGAATAGGAAATAACCTTGGAAGATGAAGGGTTGATTTTGTAATGTTATATAAGTCTATTCATAATACACATGAGCATAAAATTCAATGGTAAAATCCAATGAAATGGATAAAATTGGAAAAAATATTAGAAGTTAAATGTATTCTTTTTTTTTTTTAAAATCCTGATAATCGTTAGATATCTGATGGGAGGTCCTTTATCGTTGGATATCCGACGGGAGTTCCTTAACTGTCAAATATCCTAGGAGGGTCCTTTATTGTCTAATATCTTATGGTTAAGGAGATCCCATCGAATATTTGACAACCGTCGGGATTTTAAATCAAAATGTAATAATATAATACCTATATGAGTAATTTGGTATTAGAGCATGATTCAAAAAACCAACAAACATTATAAACCTTGCATCAAACATAAACCCATCATGGAGTAGAGCATTAACTGAGTAGGGGGCATTCAAGAAGGGCACGAGCACACGAGGACATTTGACAACAAAGGGCATTCAACAACACGAGGGCAAGTGTTCGTGGCAGGTGTGGGCAGGTCGTGGCACAGAGGCACAAAGGCACCAACAAATATTGCCTTAAGGTCTTATCTTTTTGTCAATGAAGGATACCTTTTCTATTGTATAGATATAGACATCATCTAGAGATTTCTTCCACTCATTGACTGTAATGATAGATTTCTTAATATGGGTTAGAACTACTTGTAAGGTGGGTCGTATAGTTAGCAAAACCTAGTTTTTATGCCAACTTGGTCCCATATAAATATTCAACCTCTATGGTTCCCTAGCTTCTTCTCTCAACATGGGAATTTATTGGAAAAAACATAACTATTCATTCTTCTGACCATTCCTGGTTCCACACAACACAACATAGATTGATACCATAGCATTCCATTTCGATCTATTTTTGATCCGAGGTATAGTAAAATGCAACAAGTTGTTGGCTTGTATTTGAAGATTTTAAGTTACAAGCTTTGATATGATGTTAAACTCTTCAAGAACACAGAGGCGGGGGGAAATAAGTTTTGTCCATCCATGAAAAATGATGTTATCCTCCCACAAAGGTTCGTCATCCATGAAAACTGCAAAGTCTTCCTCCCACAATTTTCAGTCAATGAACCAATAGTCAATCTAGTAGTGCAATTCAACCCTTCTCTCAGGGAATGTTTGGGTTGAGGGAAATATTATGACCAAAAGGATTTCCTAGAAGCTCAGATCTAGTGGAGGCACTCTTTGCTAGATTTTTCTGTCAGTTGGTTTCCTGCCCAGGTATGTATCTTCTGTTAACTTTTCTTTATTTCGAGATGAAAATTTGGGCCTCGAGAGGGCCAATTCGAATTCTTGTAATCTTTGTTCAAGAAACGTGGAATTTCCAGCAATCGACAATTGAAATGGTTAGAATTTAACAAAAAAATGGTTAAGAATGATAAATTTGTATGTTCAGAAGGCCGAGTCTAGTCCAACAAGATCCAAACTAGTTGAAAATCTTTGTAAAAGGTAAAAAAATGATGCATTTGTGAGACATAACACATTTATTTACTATGATTTGTTGTTTACAAAAAAAATTCCTGGTTTCATTTACCTTGGATGGCGTTATAAAGAGCCTCTCATACCTCTCACCCCTTCCGATGCCTCCACATTTCCACATCCATAGAACAAGAATTGTTCACAACTTATACCCACTCCATCATCGTACTAGATATCACCTTTGGACAACTATAGGTACCTTCACTTGAAGAAATAGAGGCAATAAAATGAACATAGACATAATAATTCTTGTTAGCTAGCATAAGTAAGATCTCTCTAAATGGGAAAGAAACCATTAGAGAAACTTTGAGGTCCAAAATGGGCCTCAAAACAAAATTTACAACCAAAATAAACTTTATAAGAACCAATAGGATTCAATATGGTGATGTTAACCATGGGGCATGATTCACCATTTTTGGAGTAAAAAGGTAAAAATATTAAAAAAAACCTACTTTTTCAACTCGTATTTTTGGCTTATCTCCATTTGGTTTTACTCAAATTTTGAGCGGGAGTACTCGTTGGTTGCGGAATTTAATTCCTAATCTAAGTAATTTAGAAGAAGCATCCAAGAAGTTTCTTTTAACAAAATTGTTGGAGAAATTATCAGTTAAAGGAATCTAGCACTACCCTAGGTCCCCATGATTTAGTGGATCCCAAAGAAACATTTAGGTATCCTCCTAAGACAACATCCCTTCTCCTAAGCAGAGATATCTCCAAAATTATATCCCAAAATTACTTTCTATTTAGAGAGGGCCCATAAATATTTAACAGAGTTAAGGAGGATCCCAAATCTTCAGATAAAATGTCAATCCCAATGCCAGAGTGTAGACTCCAAGAATTTGTAACACATAGTACATTCTTACACCTTCATCCAACAACTATTCCCCTAGATCTTCCATTTACATTAATCCCCCAAAGTTACAAAACCATCAACAAAGATTCAAGGAATTTAATGACAAAGTCCCCTTTCCCCAGGGTTTATTATATGAAAAAACGCATGGGTTGTTGATCTCCACCAATGTTCTCAGCATATGTTTTTTGGAGGGACATGCTAACCCTGAGCAATTGAAAGAGTAATTTCATTTAGAAACCAACTATGGGGTTTTCAACGCTCTAATTTCCCCTTGGATGTAAATTTTCTTGCCAACAAATACATCTTCTCAAGCTTGTTCCTTAGCTTTTGATAATTTAGATTTTCTATCTTGGCCACAACCTTCAGGAGGATTTAGGGTAAGGGAGCCCACCTCAGGAACAAATCTTTTCATTTTAGAAATTTACCATCTAGGAGCGTAGATTGTAAACCATATATCTCACACTAGATAAATTGGAGGAGTCCTTGGAGGGAGAGGATTTTGAAGAGGAGAGGTCACTCATGACCAAAGGGCATAAACACTCAATTTGAGCTACCGGGAGGGGAGGGTGGGGTTGATTCGAGGACAAGGAAAAATTGAAATAATAGAGGGTATGGGATAACAATTATAAAAAAGAGTGTTACATAAATCAATATTGTTGTGAACAAGAAAAGGGAAACAATGGGAATGTTCAAGGAGAGTACCTAGAACTAAAATTGGCTACCCAGTTCCATCCTTTTATTCTTGTACAATTTCCCCCAACGTCAAATTTGATTTTTCTAAAGCTAAATAGTCATGCTGATCAGATATGCTTGGATCCTCTATTTTCCTCATGATGTCCTTGCTCCTTAATTCTATGACTGTTAAGCATTTAGAGGGAAAAACCTGAGCCTTCCCGTGCATCGTAAGGTTGCATTCATTAATCAAATGACCATATTTGTGGCGCCTTCGATACCTCAAAGGGATGCCTTCATAATCCATTTCATTGGTAAGTTCTTCCCCATCACCTAAGTTAATTTCTTTCGGAAATCCCTCCCTTATATCTTTTAAAACTAAAATTCAGGCCATAACCATAATTTTAGTCTCCAAAGTATGACTTATCATGCTCCAGATATTTTCCCAAGTTGTTCCCAATGTATAAAAAGGCCCATTCATCCCAATAATTTAATGGAAGATCTGACAATCAAACCCATAATGACAGCAAGTCCAATCTTTCCCACTTAACATTAAACAATGATGTCTAGAAATTGAAAATCACCATAAAGGAGTCAATTTTCCATACCTTTTCGGAGACCCTTTTGACATCTTTTGGATGCTAGAATATCAGGTGGATCTATCCCCTAGCAAGTTGAGTCACCCATGGGGGATTCTTAATATTCGTCAGTACTTATCTAGCCACCCATTCTTTCATTATGGGTAAACCAAACCTCCTATGGCACACATGCAATGTCATATTTTTTTATACCAATTCCTAAACCCTATGAATTGGCACATCCAACTCTAGCTCTACAGAGACCTTCAATTTTCCCCCCTTTTTACACACATTAATTTTTCTTCCTCCCCTTCTCTTGTCTAGTAGGTTAATTTCCTAAACCCTTTGAGATGGTGACTATCTATGTCCCAAGTGCCCTGTCATTAGATTCCAGTGCATTCTAGTTATTGTCTTCCTCTTCCACAATTAAATACTTCATTAAGCTATTTTTTGAGTGTGTTTGTGCCAAACATTGATGGAGGTAATAGACAGGGATATTGCTAGCAAGAAAGAAACATTCACTAGTAGTAGAACCCTCTAAATGTCCTATAAACTGATAAGAGAGGGGATTTTAAATTAAGAACTAAGAGAAAGAAGAAGGAATTCTAACAATGAAGGGCTCTGGAGTATTGGTGAAACCCATAACATATCTTATGAACCGTGAATTCAATCTACTTCTCCTAGGTTCAACACTCATTTAGTTACTCTGTCACAAGCTTCTGCATTTGGAATAAATTATCCCATCCCTCCATTTGTCTTCCAAACCTGCTACCTCACATCCATTCCTATAACTGGCTCATTTTCAACCTCCAGGTCCACCTTAGGTTCAATTGGTGCTACTTGAAAACCTACCAGGTTTGTGAAATAGAAAGCAGACTCTACCCAAAACTAACAAGAGTTGTCATTATTAGGATCTTAGTCTACAAGTTCCTCCTCTTCTGCGCTACAAGTTGGCATAGTGATCAGATGGTCATCTATTTTACCCCTTGTTCCTTCCATTTTGACCATTTTCCAGCTAGATATTATACCCTGAGTAATTTCCATGGATTTTGTGTCGTGACCACTAGTTGTTATGAGTCTTTCGCAGGACACTTCGGCTATAAACCCTAGTGACTTAGGTTAAGGTTACAAAATACCTCCTATCATCTGCCTATTGCCGCATGCAACTGAAATAGCCTAGTCAACATACCCATGCATACGCCAACATATTCTGTTGATGTGTTATAGACTACAAACCCCTGAATCCATCATGCCTCCATATTTAGGTTGAGAAATAAATACACCACCATCCATTTGTAAGACTTGGATTCCCAAAAGTAAATATTACAAACCAAAGTTATTCATTTCAAATGTATTAATGTTAATTATTTCTTGACACCCAAAATCAAGTTAGAATTACTTCCAGTAATGATCAATTCATTTAGAATTAATGCAATGATTAATGTTTCACCATTTACATGTAATAGATATATACTATGATTTGATTCAAAATGTTTGAGACTTAGATTGAGGAAAAAATTTTATTCTTTTCATACCATTCCTTGGGGATTTGTTTCAAACCATACAAGGATTTCTTTAGTTGGCACAAAATATTGCATACTTTTCAAATATGAAAGGTTGCTCCATATAATTCTATTTATGGAGACCACAACGTAAAAAAAAACTTTTGACATTGATACAATATACTTCCCATCCAAAGTTAGTAACAAGTAAAATAATTACTTGAACATAATTCATATTTGAAATTGAGGAAAAGGTTTCAGTATATTGGATATCTTCATATAATAATATTTATATTTATATTATATATATACTATATATATATATATCATGAAACAAACCTTATGTCCTTCAATAATGCCTTGAAATTTTTGACTTGAGAAAGTAAGAGTTGAATTCCTCATCCAAGTATAATAGGAAGGCTTGCATAAGTTACATAAAAAAATAAATTTGAAAATGGTTTTGGTTAAAATCTATCTCTCCAAGGCTTATGAAAAAGTAAGTTGGATTTTTATCAAACTTATTACACACATTGGATTTAGGCCATCCTTCATTTCTTGGATTTATGCTATATACAAACTATCGTTTTTTTCATATTGACAAATGGAGTTGCATCACCTTTTTTTCATGCTCAAAGAGGGCTTCACTAAGGCTTCCCACTATCCCCTTTCTTTTTCCTCCTTGTGGAAGAAGGTCTATGTTGGTTACTTGGAGAGGTAAAGAGGTGAGGATAATTTCAAGGGATTTTCATATCTAGGGCTTTGGCATTAACTCACCTCTTATTCATGGAAGATATTCACATTTTTTGAAATGGCTCTTGAAGAAAGATGGAAAATTTATCCGAGATTTTGAGTCTATTTGGTCAGGCCATAGGTATGATAATTAATCATTGAAATTTTCAAATTTCTATACATACACAATCTATAGGAAGAGGATTCTCGTTGGTTAGTTTCTTTCCTCTCTTTTGGGGATAGGCCATTAGATGATGGTTTAAGTTATTTGGGTTTTTAACTTAAGATGAATTGTTACATAAAAGCGGATTGTGTATGGTTGTTGCAAAAGGTGAAAAAATATTGAAGTGTTGGAGCTACAAATGGATTTCAGGAGCTAATAGACTAATTCTCATTAAATCAATACTATAAGTTGTTCCAGTATATTGGATTTATTTAGAATGAATACCTAAGAGTATCTTGGATAAAATCAAAATAATCTACTACAATTCTTTATGGTCTGGAAAGATGGAGAAAAGGGTTATGCCATGGGTTAAATAGGCTAAGATAGTGATGCCGAATTCTTGGGTGGATGGGATCTAAATATATATATATATTTTTTTCCAAATCTTTGGATGCAAAATGTGGTTGGAGACTCATACAGACGCTAATTCTTTGGATATCTATTATAACAAATAAATATATTGGTCCTGCTTTGTTGGAAGATTGAATTAAGAGGATTGACAATTATTGTTCAAAGATATCTAGTGTGTATTGTTTTCAGTGCATGTTTCTAGTGATAAAGGTAAGGATGTTGAGGATGTTGAAGTCTTAAAGAGGTATCCAATTTTACATCAGTTTCAAGATGTATTTCTAATAGATATTTCAGAGTTACTGCCTCATAGGGAAGTGGAATTCTCTATTGAGTTGCTACCAGGAGAAACACCAACATCGAAGGAAACTTACAAGATGAGCACTCCAGAATTAGTGGAATTGAAATCGTAGTTGAAGGAAATGCTTGATAGGGGATAGATTGGGCCAAGCATGTCACCTTGAGGTGCACCATCATTCTTTGTGAAGAAGAAGGATGGTACTCTCAGGTTGTGTATTGATTACAATTAGTTGAACAAGGTAACGATCAAGAACAAGTACCCATTGCCTCATATTGATGAATTGTTTGATAAGTTGAAGAGAGCAACAATTTTCTCAAAGATTGATTTGAGATTAGGATATCATCAGGTACACATCAAAGAAGAGGACATCTACAAAGCAAAATTATGGAATAGGCACAAGAATTATGAGTTTTTTGTGGTTCCTTTTGGTTTGAATAATGCTCCAACTACATTCATGAGTTTTATGAAGTGTGTTGGGTCCTTATCTGGACAAGTTTGTGATAGTATTCATTGATGACATATTGTTATATTTTAAGAATGAGGAAGAGCATGTAGAACACTTGGCAACAGTATTGAGACTACGGGAAGAGCATCATTTGTATTCCAAGCTTAGTAAATGCAGTTTCTTTCAAAAGCAAGTTCATTACTCGGGGCATGTTGTTTCCAAGGAAGGTATAATAGGGACTTGGAAAAGATCAAAGCTATCATGGAATGGGCAGCTCCTAGGAATGTGGATGAGTTCATATCATTCATGGGACTAATAGGTTATTACATATGTTTCATCAATAACTTCTCATGGATTTCCTATCCTATTACGTATTTAAAATGAAAAGGAAAGAAGTTTGAATGAACTGAAGAGTGTGAAACTAGTTTTGAGCAGTTTAAGCAGTTGCATATAGCTCCAGTTCTAAGGATTGTTGATCGATATAAAGATTTTGTGGTATGTATAGATGCTTGCAAGAGAGGACTTGGTGGAGTATTGATATAGGAAGTACAAGTGGTATTCTATGAGTCACAGGAAGAACTATGTGACTCATGATCTTGAGTTGGCAACTATCATTCATGCATTGAAGATGTGGAGACATTATCTTCTTGGCAGGAGGTTTGTTTTGATGAATGATCACATTGGGCCGAGATACTTGTTTGGTCAACCTAATTTGAATGACAAACAAGCTAGATGGATGGCCATGCTTAGTGATTTTTTCTTTGACATCAAGTACATCAAGGGTAAGGAGAATAGGGTTGCAGATGCTCTTAGTAGAAGAATGCAGGTAAATCACATTGTAGATATGAGTTTATATGGGACAAACTTATAGGAGCAGATCTTGTAAGCAGGGTAGCAATATGATAGGTACTAGTAGCTTAAGAATAGGTTACAACAACATAGTACATGTGATCAGGATGTGGATTATCATCTCACGATAGATGGTTTGGTGAAATTTAGAAATATAATATATATACTAGATGATAGTGAGCTCAAGAAGCTTATCTCGAGGTAATTTCATGTCAAGCAATATTCAGGTCACCCGAGATATCAAAAGAATTTGACAATTGTGAATTTTTTTTACTATTGGCCAAATCTGGAGAAAGAGGTGGTTGAATTCATCGCAAGGTGTTTGGACTGTTGACAAGTAAAATCAGAGTGCAAGCATCTAGGTGGTTTATTGCATCCGATTCCAATTCTAGAGTGGAAATGGAAGGTAATTTCCATGGATTTCCTCACAGGTTTTTATAAGACATATAGACAACATGATTCCATCATGGTTGTGGTTGATAGGTTGACCAGGGTAGTTTACTTCATTCTAGTAAAGTCTATTGATTCAACTAGTGAGGTAGCTCAAGTCTTCACTTGGGAGATAGTGAGGTTGCATGGTGTTCCCATGAGGATTTTATATAACAGAGATGCCAAGGTTTTGGAAGGATTTGTTTGCAAGTTTGGGAATAGAGTTTGCTTTCTGTACAACTTATCATCTACAAAAAAATGGATAGACAAAGAGGGTTAACAAGACTCTTGAGGACATGTTGAGGATGTACGTAATGTATCATCAGAGGAAGTGGGAAGAGTATCTTCCACTAGTTGATTTTTCTTATAACAATGGGTATCATGAATCCTTAATGATGAGTTTGTTTGAGGCACTTTATGGGCAGAGTTGAAATACTCCTATTAGTTGGAGTGATATAGTGAATAGGGTGTTGATTGGAGCAAACATGTTGGCAGAGATGGAACATGAAATGCAGGTTATCAAGAAGAATCTAAAGGAAAGACTTGACATGAATAAGAGTTATGCAGATCAACACATGGTATTTAAGGTGTTTTAGGTTGGGGAGCATGTGTACTTGCACATCAAGCCCAAGAAGAGCTCCTTAAGGATTGGAAAATGTGCCAAGTTGGCACCTTGATATTGCAGGCCTTTTGATATCCTTGGGGGGATTGGACCAGTGGCCTCCAGACTTGCACTATCGCCAACAATGAAATTCCATGATGTTTTCCATGTTTCATTGCTTAAAAGATATTTGAAGGATGTTGATAATGTGATTAACTAGTCTATATTGCAGGGAGAACCCAAAGGAGAATTCTAGTTGGAACCTTAGTGGATATCGCAGTGGAAACAACTCATGATTCAGAACAAATCAATTGAGAAAGTTAAACAAAAATAATTTGATGGTACATTTTAACTGCAAACATTGATCTATATGTCAAATTTAAAAAATAAGAAATCCAATTACCACACAAACATTCAAAATAAAATGCACTTCATGTGTTAGTTGCTCAGGTGTAAATCTATTGACTTGAGTGGGAAGAAACCATCCTGATTGAACCTCATGCCATCTAATCCTGTTAGAAAATTATATATTACAGAGTAATGGAACACATAAATATTGTAGAAATATAAACACAAAAAACGCATAAAACAAGAGAGACATAGATATACGTGGTTCACCCACTTTGGGCTACATCCATGGAGAAACCGCCAGTCCTTCTTTTTATATTATCTAGCAAACTGTAAGGAGATACAACCTACAATAGATCCGATGTAACACCCTCTTTGCTCTCAATCTCCTCTCTCTTCATCACTCAGAATACAGATCTGATCTACATAGATGCAATACAATTCCCTCATATATAGTGAGGGGTTTCCTTCTAGGGAAAAAAACCCCTAAACTAAACATAACTTCTATCGTTAGATCATCTGCCTAATGAACGACCTAGATTGACTAGAAATTACTAGACTTTTACAAGGCAATTTTACAGTCTTCCTGGGGTATACATCCAGCTGAAACCTTTGAATACAAAAGATCAGGCTCCACACCAAACAATCTCCCACTTGGAGACTGATTATAGCAACTCCATCACTTCTTCATTTGCTAGACAATGACTCCACTTTGGACCTGGCTGTTTCTCATCTTCTTCATCATACTTGAAGACCAATTGAAACTGAACATATTCTCAGTTTCTCCCTGGTTACAACTTTTGTTAGCATATCTGTAGGATTATGGCTAGTGTGTATCTTTTCTAGCTTCAATTGTCCATCTTCCAATGTTGATCATATGAAATGTTACTTGAGCTGTATATGTTTAGTCTTGGAATGAAATGTAGAGTTCTTTGCAAGATGTATGGCACTCTGGCTGTCACTGTATAACCTACCCAACTCCTGCTTCTTACCTAATTCATCCAGAAACCTTTGTAACCAAATCATTTCTTTACTAGCCTCTGTAGTAGCAACGTACTCTGCTTTTGTTATTGAAAGTGCAACAACACTTTCGATTTTTGAAACCCAACTGACAATTGTTCCACCTACAGTAAATACATAACCTGTAGTGCTCCTCCTGTTATCTCTATCACCTACCATATCTGCATCAACATATCCCTGTAGAGCAATGTTTAAACCACCAAAGCATAATGCTTGATTTGTGGTACCTCTC
>APFE030448878.1:6038-22752 GCA_000404065.3 Pinus taeda | reverse complement strand
GTCCAAAATCTCCTTGAACATAATCATGAAAATGTTTCCTATTAGGTGTGGCATGGAATGAGGCCCCTAAATCTACCACCCAGGCATCAATAATATTTTCTAATGAAAGAATCAAAGCATCTTGCAACACATCACTTGTTACATTCGCTTCATGATTGTTTTCTTGCTGCGTGTCTCCTTCTTTTCCCTTCCGAGACTTGCAGTCTTTCTTCAGGTGTCCTTTCTTCCTGCATTTCCAGCACACTATCCCCAATCTGGACTTGGATCTACCTTTTCTTGACTTACTGCGATATCCAGAGCTCTTTCCTTTTTCAATTTTTCTTCCCCTAGTCTCTGCAGTCAAACCATTACCTGATGTCTCACCGAGGCTTTTTCGTCGCATTTCCTCGCTAAGGATTGCGCCAACAACATCATCAAACTTTAAAGTACTAGATCCAAAGACAGAGTTACTAATGGCCATAACTAAACCATTCCAACTTTATGGAAATGAGCACAGAAATAACAGAGCCCTACCTTCATCATCAAAATTTACCCCTACAGAACTTAACTGACTTGTAATTGTACTAAAATCATTTAAATGGTCTGCAACAGATCCACCTTCTGACATCTTCATATTAAATAAACGCTTCATAAGAAATACCTTATTTGAGGCCGAAGGTTTTTCATATAGTTTGGCCAATGTCAACATTAAAACCTCTATTGTCGTTTCCTTTGAAATATTAAATGCTACTGACACCGCTAGGCATAGCCATATTGTTCCAAGTGCCTTTCTGTCGAGAATATCCCATTTTGTGTCTGTCATACTCATTGACTTCTTTGTCTTTCCACTCAATGGTAGGTACAAATCTCTCTGATATAGATAATATTCCATCTGCATCTTCCACAACTGGTAGTTTTGGCCATTGAATTTTTTGACCCTAAACCTACCATCTTCCGCCATTGCTCCCACTCGAACCAGGAACCCTTCTCTCCTATGAGTTTATCAAAAAATAGACCTTCAGCTCTGATACCAATTGTTAGAAAATTATATATTATAGAGCAATGGAACACATAAAATATTGTAGAAATATAAACATAGAAAATGCATAAAACAAGAGAGACACAGATATACGTGGTTCACCCAGTTTGGGCTACGTCCATGGAGAAACAGTAAGTCCTTCTTTTTATATTATCCATCAAACTATAAATAGATACAACCTACAGTAGATCCGATGTAACACCCTCTTCGCTCTCAATCTCCTCTCTCTTCCTCACTTAGAATATAGATATGATCTACATAGACGCAATACAATTCCCTCATATATAGTAAGGGGTTGCCTTCTACGGCAAAAAAACCCAAAACTAAATATAACTTCTACTGTCAGATCATCCGCCTAATGAACGACCCAGTTTGACTAGAAATTACTAGACTTTTACAAGGCAATTTTACATCTATTTTTAGCTTCGGGGGTGCTGCCCTCGAACCCCTGCATGGGGATTGCTGGCCCCCAGACCCCCGTGGGGGGGACAAGTACCCCCCACATGGAAGGGTGTACAGTCTTCTTGGGGTATACATCTGACTAAAACCTTTGAATACAGAAGAAAATCAGGCTTCACACCCAACAGATCCTTGGTATCTTTTCTAGAAAGTGAACCATTAATCTAAAAATTCAAGGAAAACATTAACATTTAGTGAGAATAACCACATACTTATCTACAAAACATATTCATGAAAATAGAACCAAATCTCCTTGCTTTTCATGATAAAATGGACCAACTTAAAAGGAACCATAGTAGAAGGCACCCAACATAACTGTTGAGGCAAGGGATACCCTTATATTCAAATTGTATATATATGTTGAGGTAACAAGTACATATAGTTATATATATTTTTATTTATATTGTTTTAGTAAATTAAATACAAGATTAATGTTTGAATGAAACACAACTACAAAAATATGAATGGCTAGTGAAATAAACTTACACCAAAAAGAAGGTAGCAAAAAAAGGTTGAGTTATCCTGAACATTCACCATTCGAACTATTAAGTAGAATTGAAGCCAAAAAGTAAAAACTTAACATCAGCTTCATATAAACAAATCAACAAAAATCCAACCAATAATTATTTATAAATGATCTAACATATGGAAATACATACGGAAAGTGAAAGTAGAATGTTTTGAATATTAACCTTGTTCAAATTCTCAACAAAATATGAAAAAAAATTGTAATCACTTTCTTCTAATTTGTATCGTTCCTAGCATTGTATGATAAGTTGGTAATTGCTATAATAAATTCAATTTGTACAAAAGCATGATTTGTCAAATCATACTTATACATGCAATGCCCCTTTATTATACCATATGATTCCTTGTTATTCTACTATACCAACATAATCGAAGCTCGAAGCCTTCTAGTCTATCCAAAAGGTCGATGTCATTATGGTAATCAAACATCCTATCACCACCCTTCTTCGTATTTTGTGAACCTTACCAATGTGCCACATTACACAAGAAACACCTTGTTTTGTACTTTGAGTAACACCTTTTCTTGTAGTATGTTAAGTGGGGGGCATTGAGTTGCTTTGAAACAACACCCTACAATCTGATCCAATTCCAAAGCTAATTACAACACCTTTTGGTGGATCCTGCTCATCTTTCCTAAAGTAGATCCCATTTCTCACTTTTATCAACCTATCTTTGGATAGTATCAGATTTCCATTCAATTGACTAACCAAACATGCTTTGAACATATCCGTACCATCAAGATCCACCACTAGTTTTATAGTTTTTCTTACATTTTCATCAATGGAATCTAAAATTTCATCCAACTGATGCCTCCACTCACTTTCCATTATTTGGAATTCACTTTCATTGTGTACCAATAAAGATGAAGATTATAATATAGAGTTGTAACAACTTGGTGGCGAATCATAAACTACTTCATCCACAATTTGGAATGTTGGATAATTTTGATCCTTTGTCCATGGTTTAACCCACCAAGAAGATTGAGTGTAATTTTTTGGTTGCATTCGAAGAGTTGATAAAATGTATTTCATTCCAAGAGTTGACAATATGTCAATGTTCTATGTTGCTTCTTGGTGCAATCTATTCCAAATACTTTCTTACTTTTTCTGATATTTATTAAAATGAAGCCATTGGGGATTTGATTCTTCTTTAGAACATGAAGTAAGTCAGTGAAATCACAGGCCCATTCACACAATTTGAAGTGAGTTTTCCTAGATCTTCTCGTGTTACTAGCATGAGAACACTACATATTACGTTTTTGGTAGATAATTACCATGTCCCCATGAAATTAGAAAAACCTCTAGGTATTTAAGAAGTGTTTTAAATATTAAGTACAATCTAATTAAAATTAATGTATAGTCTATGATCATTTTAAACTAATGATAATATCATTTTGTAGGAAATGATGTAGTCTATAGGCATTTGTATGACCTAGCCTTGGAAATATTTGGGCCCACCATTTTCACAAACTGGAAATCCCAAAGTTCCAAGTTGAAGGAGTAACTTATGAACATGATGGTTGACATGTTCGATGAGGGTACCTTCAACAAAAATAGAGTTACCTCGAAGGCATGCTTACATTTAAAACATACGTGGGACCAATATAGGTGTAATTTGGAAAGGACTAGGTTGTATGAGTGCCCTCCAGAAATTCCACAGAGGGAGTGGAAAGCCCTCATGGTAGATGCAAACAAGAAGGTACTTTGAAAACAAGGGAAGACACTACCCAGACCAGGAAGGTATGAGGCATTTTTAATAATGTAATTATGATGTTTTATCATCATTGTGACATCTAATTAAGTTTTTCAATATTGTCAATATAGGTTCCTAGATACATCCAAAGCCATGATGGCTAGAATAGCTAAACATAGGCAACATCATCTTGGCCCAGGTGGTTACTCAAAATTGGCTGCAAAAATTGTAAGTATATAAAAAAAATTTGCATCCAAATTATAAATTCTTAACAATTTTAATTTAATATCACTGAAGAAGAAAAAATATTTTTCTCATGCAAAATTGCAAGGGTCACAATTCAAAGAGGTTTCCATAGAGGAAGACTTCAAGCTTGCTTACAAGCACGACTATCAAGTCGTGGTTGAGTGTAGGACAAGCTTGGAATCTTCACACTCTTCACCCAACCTAACACACATGTAAATAAAAGAAACGGAGAGCATTTATAACTTATTACTTGTACAATCTATTGGTTATTAATTTTAGCCATAAATTAATGTGCTTTATTGTAAAAAATAGGCAAGAAATGTAGATACAACACATGAGAATAGTGACAGTGGAGTGCCTCTTGAAACTAATGTTCAACTCAATACTAGAGGTATTTCATGTGCTATAAATAAATTGTAGTATGGATTAAAATTAAAAATATTTAAATGCAAATGGTGTATTAATTATAATTTTTTTTTCTACTCCAAAGCATGTACATGATGAGGCTAGAGAAAAGGAGAAACATATGGCCACGTCTAAAAGTATTTTGTGTCCCTCTATTACCGAAGGTAAAGAACACTCAACTACTCTTTTTATTAATGCAACACTTGTAATAATAATAGCTATAAAAATGAATTTAAAATTTATTTATTATTGCACTTGATGCTCCGCCCCCCTTGGAGCATCATAGATGTATGACCAGGTTGGGAGCAATGCATACAAAGCCCATAACAACTTAAGGGAAATATCAAGACGTCCTTTCAAAATACTTGAAAAAGAGAAAGAGATTGAATAATAAATTATTGTACTTGTTTATTTAGAGCCTGATTTTTTGAGTACCACATTTGTTACTAATAGGTTGAATGCCTCATGGCATTTGCACATGTAACTTTTTACTATTAATAAAAAGTTGCGATTTTTTTGTTGGAAAAAAATAAAATGACCTTGTTTGTGTTCTTATCATTAAATAAATGCCAAAACAGAAATACTGCAAGCATTAAAATCATTTATAATTTTATATTATGTGTTATCACTCCGTGATTTCCCCGACTATAGCAAAAAAATACCAATATAACCTCAAACCAATCTTTTATATTCAGATCTGACCCTACCAGTCCATAGAGGGGTCAATCTATGACTCAATTACTCAATGTCATCACAGTAAAAGGTCATTTATACATAGTGGCCAAATATTATATAACAAAGCTAATAAGTTTCGTTGGAAAACAAGGGAAAGAACCATTGGGCATGGAGTCACAAATTGATTGCAAACAAGATTTTTTGATTTGGTGGGTAAAACAAACATAGCTGAGAGGCGAGATAGAAAATGTTTATGTAGACCTTATGCTTATCAAGCTAGAAAGTAGAAAAAGAAAACAAACCATTACAATAGAGCATCAAGGTGAAATTTGTGTAACTTTAGTAGAAATGGTGATAATATTTTAATCTCATAAAAAATCATAGCATCTCAATAAAGACAAAATTTTCAAATTTATATAAATCTCATTCAAATATGAAGACTTAAACATTCATGGCATTAACATAATAAATAGACATCACTAAGAGACAAACTGATAAACATCAGCAAAATAATATCTGATAAGAAAGTTTAAAATACTTATGCCTTGGAAATCTTATTAAACTAAAAAATAGATACACAACACAATTTTGTTTTCTCCCAAAAGAAAATGAATCCCTGGTTCCCCTTTCTTCATAATTTTTATAGAAAAATTACATAATCTTTAGATCCACAATCTCTTGGAAAATTCAATCTACAAAATATTAAAGTCTACATATATCTAATCTAATTAGATACATGAAGCAGAATCACAAGATTCTCGTACTCTTCAATTTTGAATCTGGACATTTATGTATATCACTGTTGAAAGAGTGCATATAGAACTACTTTAGATATTCAAAATTAGTAGTTGATATCGTGGAACAAAATTAGGAACAAAATCTGGAACAAAATCTGGATCAAAATCTAGAACAAAATTTGTATGGGAAACCGCCAACTGTGACCTTTGACTTGTCTCCTCAAAAAATAGATAAGTCATCTTATCTATTCAAAACGTATATTTTTCCATCAATATGACTCAACTGTAGAGAAAATATTACAAAAAGGATATATATTAATGCTGCCAAAATATCTGGGTCATGTGCTGCCAAACAAAATATTGAAAAAATACATTTTTATGCATTGTCATTTCATTTGGCAGCGTTGCTGCACTTAGTTTATTTTAAAGCTTCTTCCTGTTTCTGCTAAGAGGCCAATATTGCTAGGTTCAATTTGTTTTGTCTTCTTACTCCTCTTAGTTCTAGCAGTCACATCCTCTACAACTCTCTCTTGGAAAATACTCTATTTTTTACCTTTTTTCTACTTGGTGCCTTTGTTTATGCTATTATGTGCCTCCTTTGCATCTTCAAATATATCCTCATCCACATTAATAACTTGGTATTTAAGAGTAGGATTTAATTTTATCCTTGCACTCAATGTCAACTTGTTAACATACCTTGTATGAGGTTTTATTGTCCCATACTTTTTAGTTTTTCAGCCTGTTTCTTATTCTCTCTCTTCACAAATTTTAATCAATTTTCTTATTCAAAAACTAATAATGTCACATGATCATCATCCTCATATTTTTCCGAAAATCTTGGCTTTAGAACTTCTGGGGTTTGCTCCTGAACCTCTAAGGTTTTGAAAATTTGTGGCTAAAAGGCCTTTGAATTTTTTTTCTTGGCATATTGTTTATTTTTCCTTATTGGAGGAAGAAGTGTAGGGTTTTCTTCCTTCTGTTTTAATTAAGTTTTCATCATACTTTGGGTTAGCACAAAGGAACTATTCTGCGCTGCTTCATAATTTTTCATAAGGTTTTTTTAATGTTTTTTACCCTTGTTGTCTTTAGTTTTGGCAATGCCTTCTTTAACAAACCCTCCCCAAAACAAGAAATGCTCCCATGTCCTTTCCACCTTCCAAAATTTCTAACAACTACCAGTTGATAATACATTTATGGAAAATACAATGAGGGGGCATTTTAGGTTTTCCCTAACTCTAGCTAACATTTTACTTAGAATCTTAAACAAAAAGTACAGAGTATTCATTCAGACTTCGCCAGTGAGATGAGCCAAAATTTTAAAATGATACAAGCCTATCCAGTCGTATCTTCCTTTACAGGTAAAATAGCCTTGAAATATCCTTAGGGCATTGTTCCACGACAACTTCAACCAAGATCTTCAAACTCCTTAATTGCAGTCTTCATTTTTGTGCTCCTCTTTCAAGAAATATGAAATATCAACTCCTATCAGAGTTCGATTCTTGGACCACCATTCTACATCAATTGTCAACCATGTTTCCTTTGTGGTGGTCTCCTCTATGATTGGAAATGAAATGTCATAAATCATAGTAATTCTCCCATCAAAACCCTCAGTGAATACTCTCACCACTTCATAATTGAAACCTTTGATTTTGCAATAAAAGGACATCCATTCGTCCCTGTCAAACAACTTAGTAAGATGAGGGTCACACGCGATAATCTTAGGACCTTTCGACTCATTTTGACAAATATGGTTGCTTCTTCCCATGACTGCAAACGAATTGACACCAAAAACTAAGAAAATTTGTGGATTTGGACGATAATTCTATCACTCGATGAGTTGGAACACTTCTAAACCTCCACTAAAACAACAAGTGGTTATGATACAAGTTAGAGAACACAAAACCTAGAATAATGTTCCACATTTACCTATGATTACGTGACGGCTCGATTTACAACCCGCAATGCATAAACATCTTTGATAAAAAGTTGGCAGGTAACAAATTGTCCCATCTTTTGCTTTGATCTAAGTGATATATTGATGGTGGTGATGACTATGGAGGTGACAAACTGCATTAACTTTATTCGTAGGAAATAACCCCACACAAAATATTTAATTGACAAGTGTCACTTCACGGTGAGTGTCAAAATTTGAATGATGCCTTAAACTTCAAGCAAGTATGAATCTGCAATGCATATGCATCGTCGATATCACATCTCCCACGATATAGACCATTAAAATACGTGCATTTAAACTAATATGTGTTGTGCCCTAAAATTTGAAATGGCAACGCCACTATTTTAATCAGATTGACCATTCACTGCCTTTTAGTTTGGCAGTGCCCTTTAATTATATCGTCATAATAAGCACTTCCAAATAAAAAGGTAGCGTGAATTAAAACTTGATACAATATAAAACTTAAGACCCCATGAGAGTTGATTTTAATGAAATATTTGCATGTGATAACATTATGAATCAAATAACTTTTGCATCTAATACATTGGAAGCTTTGTGAACTTGCTTGCGCTGGGAAGAAATTTAATTTAATGAATGTTTGTTATTTATTTATTTATGTATCTTAATGTCTTGATTTCAACTATTTCCTATATAATAGATAGATTGGATACTGGGGAATTGAGAGTGATGTGTGGGGGGGAGGGGCCATGAGAGCTTCCACCTTCACATGGATGGTCCTATTCAGTATAGAATAAATTATGATTCGGAAAATCTTGGAGAAAAAAACCCTCAATCCAATAGAGAAACAACAAAGTCAATTCAATTATCGAGACACTCTTATTGTCGAAGGAGTTGAGCTCAAGCAGTAGAGGCACACATTGTGTTTTGGCCATGGTGGGTAAAATCTCCGTAGACATGCTCTACTTGGTGAAAATTGTGAAAAAAATGATAAAAACAAGTTCTACTAGGTAGTACAATAACCATTTCATTGAAAGAAAAACAAAGTCAATGTTGAATCCATTGTTGCTTCAGCGAGTGGAGGAAGGTTTTCTCCAAGATTAAACTACTCCAATAATTTATTATTGAAACTGAGAGAAGTTCATTCAAGTATTCATGCTCAATTCCTTTTAATTATTATGTATTCATGCAATTAAATTTAATATTTGGTCAAATTTAATATAAGTTTGCCTCATTGGTCTCATGAATATGTCTAGGACAATTAGTATCAATTCGGATGTTGAAGTGGAACAACTATTAGAAGCAAATAGCTCAAAATGGTAACATGACATTTAGCATTCAAGGTAAGTTACTTTCGAGTTGATGCATTTTTTCTTTTTACATAATGCACTGCACTAGTTACTATATTTGTAGTCATATGAGTGGTAGATATTTGAACTGACTTGATATTTCTTTTGTATTTTAAAGTGAGTTGTTGTAGAACTTGGTAATTCCAACTTACAAATATCTTAAGGTTGCCAATAACATACTGCAACAGATGGAAGAAGGTATGAGCAACGATAATTCAAAGGTGTATTATTTGTTATTATTTGTCACAATCTAGTCAAGAGCGATGAAACTGGTTGATATTATGAGTAAAAAGATGAGGGATACATGTAGTTGTGATCTTGTGGTGTTTCTCATTTCTTACATGTTCAATTTCTATTTAGTTAATTCCTTCAACGGAAATAGTGCAAGCATTAAAATCATTTAAAATTTTATATTTTTTTTTTCTCGGTAAAACTAACTATTCTATTATAATGAATTTACAGAGAATATTACAAGCAGTAAGACAGTACTTCCATGGCCACCAGTGGCACTTTGGGTATCCTGGAAATGACACAAAAGCTCCCTCGCAGGGGCAGCACCGACAAAATTATCTAAATCCCCCAAAAAGTGACAGAGGCCGAGGCCAATTCTACTTGACTTTCAACATATCATGACGGCCCACGCAGGGGCTCCCTTCAAAACCCGACTGTAAGTAGCCATACACAGGACAGACTGAAAATAAGCATGCTGAACAGACTAAATGACAGAGATATGACCAGAAGAAAAAATGCCTGTGAACAAACAAAGTGACCTTAGTCTTGGACTTGAGCAGAAAGAAAAAGGTGAGAGCTGGAGCGTGCGCCAGGGGTTCAGTCGTCATCGCGAGCTTTGTCGCCTAGACCATCGCCGCCAAGACCTTCGCCACCAAGACCTTCGCCGCCGAGACCATTGCCGTCAAGACCTTCGCCACCGAGACCTTTGTCATCAAGACCATCACCGCCAAGATTCCCGTCACCAGGACCTGTTTCCTCCACAATGGTGCACCATCCCAGGCCCTCCGGGACTCCTTCCCACATGGCAGCCGACCTTTCCTTTGCTGTGTCTTTAGGTCCCTGCTCCTGAGGATGCGAGGGGGCATCCATAATCTCCTTCCCCTGCAAAATTGGTGGGTGCAGAGCAGGGATTTCCATGCTAATGCCTTCTGTGGGTGGATCCCCCGTTCCGGGAGGTGTCCCACTGTCATTTCCTTCAGGAGCTGTAGTGGAGAGAACTGAGATGTGTGCATTAATATCTTCGTTGCTTTTGGAGCTGCCCAGGGTGAACACGACCGAGCCAAATGCTGGAAGAGCTGGCTCTCCCTCGCTAGAGCTGCCCACCTCCGTGAATTGCCTAATTTGGAGGGGCCGAGCCCTTGCCCGCCTATGGAAATAACAACAACAGTAGTGGTGATGCTCGTTGGCTGTCAGAGGGCGAGAGTATGAGCCTCTCCTCGAGCCTCTTCTGCAGGGTTGGCGCTCCCGTAGTCTCGCCATGAACCTGCCTCCGAATCCTCTGAGAACCTGCGATGAATTTCGCCACCAGCAACCAGCCGGAATTCACCACCCCTTTCTCCCAATTGCATTAAACTCAGAGAGACCAGAACCTGAATTGGAGCCTCAGAGAACCAGGAAGGCGGGTCGGAGTGGCAGTGTGACTGCCCTCCTCTGCGACAACACCTTCTTGGAGAACCCCTGCGGCAGGAGCTCGCCCAATTCACCAAAACAATGAACTCTCCTTTGCTTGGCTGTGCCATGAAAACCTGTCTCATAGCCTCGATGGATGCGCGCCTTAACTGCATACTGCAGCACCATAGATACACGGTACTCGGCATTGAATTCCCAAGTCTCGGCCTTCGGAGGATTAGCCTTATGACGGCGAACCCATCAACCTTCAATGCTAACACAGGGCGGCACATGCATGTCATGTGGCTCATTCCTGTGTGACATGCCACACCCGCATCCGGGGTTTAAAATTTTATATTACACAATGTTGTAGTGTTTTCTTCTCAAAGATGTACGAAAAGAACCCAATTAAGATTGTGGATGACAAACAATATCAACAATATAAATGGTTGCTAAACGTTGTAGATATGCAGCAACTGATAGAAACAAAAGCTGCCAAAATTCTGATCTATGCCACAATCATAGTTAAACAGGAAAAAGAAATAGTAATAACTCCAATCATCCAATGGAAACCAGATATATAAAGAATAATTTTATTATAACACCTGCGAATGGAACAAATAAATGTAACCAGTCCCCCTCTGCCTGATGGGTTCTTGGCTATCCTCAAACGTCTTTAGCTTGTGTAGAGTCTCTCTCCTCTATAATGTGTAAACCCAGCAAAAATATGGTATGCGACAATGAAAATAATTAGAGTTACAATAGTGAGTGCAACAATGAAAATAATCAAAAGGAATAATGAATGGAAAACCCTTCTATTTATAACAAAATATTGAGTTATTCTCGAATAATGAGCAATAATAAAATATTATTAACCCCATTCTTGGAATACCCACTTGGAATATTTTATTATATTTGTTTAGGAGGGAAAAAGTATTTAAACTTTTATTTAGAAATAATAAATAAATAAATGATTTATTTATCATCTCAAGGAATTGCTTAAGAAATAATAAACAAATGAGGATTTATTTAATTATTCTTAAGGGATTTAGTCAAATTTGACAAAGGATAATAATTAATTAGTGATTAATTAATTATTCTCAGAGAAAAATAAGATAATTAATGATTTATCTATTTATTTTTCATGATTGAGTCGAATATGACAAGGAATAATAATTGAACAATGGTTTAATTAATTATTTCTAGAAGAAAATCAAATAAATAGTGATTTATCTAATTATTCTTCATGGGTTTAACTATAAATTACTTAACAAAGGTGGTTTATTAAATAATTTCTCACAGTGAAAGCAATTTTACTATGGTGAAAGCAATTTTATTATGGTAAAATTAGCTTTACATGGTGTACTTCGATCCATCTAGTAAATTAGGTTAGATGATCATTTTTTTGGTGATAATAGATTACCCCCTAACGTAAGAGTGTTAGGAGAAAAACGTATGACTGAAGTATGTTGTAAAGACACAATCACTAGAAAACATAAGGGAGTTAGAGAGAGAGAGAGAGACCAATAAAGTTGAAGTGAAAGAGGATATGGATAGAGGGGGCGAGACTAATGCAAGTCTCCTTTTATGTTGTGGTATCAGACCTCAATGAGGTGGGGGAAGCATACCTATACCCGCTGAGATAACTTAGCACAAAAATAATTGTGCGCTTAGAAACATAAAACTGAGCAATGAAGTACATGTTGAATGGTACATAACATGCTGGCGTAAAAGAGCTAGAAAATAATACAATGTATCCCATATACATAATGCACCTACAAAAATATGAGCTAGGACTGAATATAATAATATTTGAGTACATGAGATATAATGACCCTTCCCTCAAAAAATGGGTGGGAGGGAGGGTAGAACAACTGGAGAAGCCCTGCTGAACAGGGAAGGGCTCTGAAAAACTGAATGGATCATCTGGAGGAGACATGCATGCTATGAACACTGCGATCGGTAGGAACCGAACCCATGAAATCTACGGAACTGCATCTAAGGATGTAGCATAATAGGAATGCATCTGGGCATGTGGGGGGCTACCTAATGGACCACCCCCTCATAAGGCCTGAAAGATCTCACATACACCCGGGAATCACTGGTACAATCTGTTGCATCACTGGACCATCAAGTGTATGAATTACAAACATGAAGCAACCAAGTCAAGGGGAAATAATGAGACACTCTGCACGATCTAAGGCGCTGAAAAAGAATGGAAGCTGGAACTAAGATACATTTCCCTCTAGGTTGTTCTTCTGCAATAAATGTTCTGATGTCGACAAAATAGGGCCCACTATAGATGAGGCAATGAGGATCCTCAACTAAGGCACAAGGGAAAATAGCAACGTGACTGATGGACTGACACCAGGGATAATGGGAAAATTGGTATTGAGGGACAAACAAATGACTTCCCTTATTAGAGCACAAAGTGCATGGTTGACCTGGCAACGATTGACTCAACTCTAGAGGGGATGGGGAAAATATGACTAGAGGCTAAAATAGGCAACGCATGATGAACAATATGAAAACATGGATGGAATATTGTGACATGATATAATGGGACGTGAAAAAGACTCCATGGATGTAAGGGTAACTCATCGCAGATGCTCTGAACAATGGTTACTCGATGATGCAGCCACATAGAATAGGCCTGATGGGGACCATCACAACATGAGTAAATGATGGTTACTCATGAAAAATATTGACACATGTATGACAAGTATTAAGGGGAGATGGACCTCAAAGTGCAAGTGTCGCTTTATGAATAAATTCGATTTTGAGAGGCAATGAAGTGACCCTTCTTGGAAAAATGTCTTCCTGGTTAAGTATCAATTCATAAAAAACTGAGGAAGACCCATTATAATACTCGATGAGAGCTTTCTGAAGTTTTGACTGTTCTTCAAATGGAGTTATGTTTAGTCCACAATGTGCGATAGAAAAAATATGGTTTTTCCTATAAAAGGGTGATTTCCTTCTAATTTGAGAGGAGGAGAAGGTCCTAAATCTTGTGGAGATCATAGTGGACAAACCAACCATTGGAATCAAGATTTGCAACTTTCAGGCAAGTGGCCTTACTTGTCTAAAGATGGTCTTAATGCTTCTTGGAATGATGGTTCCTGGTGAAGAATTAAGGGAAGAGGAAAACGAGAATGAGCTACTAGAGGAGGTCTAGAATCATCCTCACCCACAAAGTTAAACATGGGGACTATGTGGACATAGAGTAGAATATTTGAAGATGTGGTATCAAACGTCTATGATATGCGATGTGCATATGGCTCACTGGAGAGGCTGGTAGGACAAACTATCCAAGGAATGGGAGGACAATCGACCCAACCTAGATTTGACAGGATCTGGAGACCTATTTTAATCAATTGAGAAGATGGCTAGGGGAAAACCATCATTCCCCCAAGCATGGGATACTACCCGAAAACATATGTGATGGAGGGGACTGATTTGGTATGCAAAGGTGGGAATGATGTCCCCTAGCAAGAGGAGTTTGTGGAGTTCCATTGTGTTCCGAGTGATCGAAAAAGGGATTCAAGCATCTCGACCCAACTTGGCATGAGATTCTCCAAAGGATGATAAGGAGATGTAGGGTCCTATGTGCCCCCCAGTATGTTATGGGCATACTGAATGTATTTAGTGTGGGGCTCCAAACACTTATATGTTTTATGTGATACATAATATGATTGTGCATGCTTTATATGATGATGATGGTTCGCCATGTGTTATGTTGATGGTTGTCTTCTGTGGTATACATGTGATAAATGTCAATCTAGAATGTTATTTACAATGGTATCTACATAGTTATTTTGGGCTCTAGAAACATGATTGAAAGTAATGGTTTCAAATTCACGTACTGACAACTTAACTCGTAGATATTTTCTAAATAGGACTTGGTTATGCGCATGATACACACCATTAAATTGCATGACAAGTAGATGGGAATCTAAAAGAACATGAAGATGAAGGATGTGATGAGCAAGGGCATTGACTAACAAACCTATCACTACATCATATTCGGCCTAGTTATTGGTGGCAGATCCAATGTACATGCCGTTTGAAAGGACTAATGTATGCAAGGGGGTAAAAATGGCCTAGGCTACCGAGACTAGATTCTTGGAGAAGCAACCCACACTGTCGGCATGAACAACATACGATGTGGATGACAGATCCATATGAAAGGTGCAAAAGACAACGGATGAGATGATGCAGCTTACCTAATTTCATGGCAGAAATAAAGACATGCAAATCAAAGGGATGAGATATGAGTGACATTTCTTGAGGTAGAGTGCATTGGGAGAATTAGGAAGGAAATGGCCTTCAGAATACTCCAAAAATATGCCCCCTTACCTAAGTGCAAGGGTAATCAGGGGTAGACGTAGCTTCCATGATGTCCTCATCATAATGGAAGATGGGTGAATGGGAGGAATACTGACTACATGATGCGGTGGATGTACCTGGTGCATCAAGTTGAGAAAGAAGGTTCACATATGCATCATATGGAATGGTAGACAACGAGATGGTAGATGGAGGATCTACAGATGTTGAGACCTGGGATTCTGTCGAAATAGGTTCGATAGAAGCGTGCGCAGAAACCTTAGAAAGGTTTGTCTGTGAGGAACTCAAGGATGACGACACGTAAAAGATATGGCCTGTGGTGTCCGTCATCTTAACATCAGGGGGAGGGATCATGATGGTGGGACTAGAGTCTCCCTATTTTGGTTGACTAGTGGTACCAAAATCCATGAGTAGAGGAGTAGATGATCCACTATGAGTGGCCTCCTATTCGTGAAGCACCTCAAGGAAATCGTGAAATTCATTGAGACAAGGGAAACAATGGGAATAATGACCATGATGATTGCACAAGGCACAAGGGTGATTTGTGCGTAATGTTTTGAGTTTCTTGGGTGGACCTAGTAAGTTAACATGGACTTCAGGGATATTTGACTCAGGGAATGTTTCATGAACCAAAGGTTTGAGTTGAGGAAGTTCAGGATAATTATTGGTGGCATGCTCAACAACTTTACACAAAGCACGCAGAGGTGACAAATTTGGGGCCTTAGGGTCTGGAGGAGCTTGGGGAGCCTTGTCCTTAGGCTCTTTCCTTTTAGCTTTACTCCCCTATTTGGATGCTTTCGCAAAAAGAGTGGGTTCCTATTGAGGTTGTGATGGAACTAAAGTAGCAGAAGGGGTCATAGGGACTGGTTGAACTGGGGTCAAAGCATGTCAAGGTCTTAGCTGACCAGGAGGAATGCTTGCAAGGGGATCAATGTACCTTACTAGGATCCCCAATGTCATGTTAGGAAGAACCAACGAATCCATGATAGGGACAGAAAATACTCCCGAAGGGGGAAATAGAAAAGGTATTTGGCCTACAGGGTAATGTCTTAGTGGAATAGCTCCTGAATGGTTGAGACCTGGAGGAACAATTCCTGGTGGAACATAGGGGAGGCACCCACAGGCGGAGGAGGTCCTAGGGGGTGGATACAAAGGGCTTAGCTGGGATGGCAACAACAGGGTGCCGAGGAGTTGGTTGTTGGTCAGATGTACCAAATTGCTTGAGAGCAGCCCATGATGCTTATAACATGCAAACAATCATAGAGTTAGGCTCTAAGATGGGAGGGGGAGGATCATGGAAAGAACCCAACAATGAGGAATATTTATATACTCTGAGTGAAACACAATCGAGAGGAATTAAAGGCTTCTTATCTGATACTAACGAGATAATGGACTCAGTGGAGGTCATGGATGTTGACTCGTAGTACGTCAACTGACCAACAGTGACGATCTTCCCTTCATGGGAAAATCACATCTTGCAGAAAACTGCAGATGCGATGACTAACATGGCATATGTGTAACTACGACCCAAGAGAGTATTGTAAACCCAACAAAAATATGGTGTGCAACAATGAAAATAATTAGAGTTACTGTTATGAAACCAGCTCAAGAAAAGATAGAAAAGATAGATCAATGCCTTAAAATTTAGCCTCTTCGAGGGGGAAACCTCCTTTACATTACATAAATGAACAATTCTTCGATGATACAAATGAAAATACCTCCTTTCTAT
>APFE030448871.1:22323-46651 GCA_000404065.3 Pinus taeda | reverse complement strand
TTAGTTACATGATAAATACTTTCTTATTAAATAATGTCTGTCTACATGTGATTTACGTCGAAGTTATTCTTTTCACTATTATGGATCACATAAGCCTCAATTCAAATACTTTCTTATTAAATAATATTACAACCCATATAACCTACATTTCCAAAACAAATTCTTTCAACTATCATGAATCACAAAAACCTCAATTCAAATACTTTCTTATTAAATAATATTACAACCCATATAACCGACATTCCCAAAACAAAAAGCATACGTAGTAGCGAATTGTCTCTTATAAACAAAATTAGAATGGGAAGGGTCACGAGATTGCACATACATCATAAAAGGTAGCTTTGACACAAATTAATTAGAATAAACTTTCCCTAAATAATAGGTTTCTCTTCCCTAAACTAAACACATCATTGGCAGCGTAGATTTCAAGAAGGGAAAAAAAATGGTGTGAAGATTTGTGGGAAGATATACATCTAACTACAAATCCAACCATATGTCATGGTAGTCAGTGAAATTGTATCTATCGTAGAAATTTAATTTAATGTGGTGTTCAAACATACTATAATTTTACAAGCTAGAATGGAGTATTGACATTTTAATATACGGTAATAAGTTAATAAATATAAATAGGTCTGTGTTATTTTAATAGTGTGGTGCTTAAACATATTATAATTTGACAAGATAGTAGAATGGAGTATGTAATTTTAATATACTATAACAGGTAAATAATTATAAGTAAAATTGTGTTATTTTAAAACCAAGTTATAGACATTGCAAAAGAGATAAGAGGTTTTAGGCAATCTTCATCCTTATGTCATTGAAAAATAATTTAAATAAACAAATGTATATTTATTTATTTAAATTAAAATACATTGTATAGAGTTGTTGTTGTTTTTTTAATCATTAATAAAATATACATTTTTGAATTAAATTAAATTATATTGATAAGTGATTTTTAAATAAAAATAAATTTCAATTAAATTAAACAAAGCTTTTAAAATCCATCATTCATTCATTCTGTTAAATTTAATTACATCTTTTATTATAATGCAGCTAGTGCTCCATACAATAATTTATAGAAAAAATTATAAAATTAAAAACATTTTTCATATTTCCAAAATTTAATTTATATTTTAAAATCCATCCAAATTATACCACATATTAAAAATCCTTCATAAATATTTATTTACTTTGCCTTTTGATTTGGATCAAAACTACTCCAATTTTAATCAAATCAACCATTATCATATAAAATCTCCCAACAATTAAGTGACCAACTAAAATCATTCATAAATACTTTTTTCCTTTTTCCTAAAAGGAAATTCGTTCAAACCTATTGTCCTTTTGTACAATGTCAATCAAAGTGGCCATTGTTATATTAAAATGAAAAAGTTGAAGATCAACATTTAATCAAACCAACCATTGTCATATTAAACTATAAGATCAACCTTTCAAACTATAAGATCAACCTTTCATTTTGCACATCAATTTTCAATTTACTCGGGCTTTACATACGCATACTAAACTCTACATCTTTCATTCTAAACCTTACAATTAAAAAAATAATTAAAATTGACAATCCCATTAGGAGAACGCCTGCGGCTACCCGCCAGCCAGGTTCATTTTCACTCAACTATACAACATACCTACATCGTTTGAAAAATCTTAATTTTCAGTTCTGGAAGCATATTTCAAAGATTGACTTTGACGGTGAAAATATGGAGGAGTTTCTCCTTTAAAAGCGTGGAACATATAATTTTTTTTTTCAGACAATTGTTATGTTTTTATATTCAAATTTTGCATTTAATGTTGTAAATTCCAATTGTGTTTATTATTTAATATATTAAAAATTAGTCCAATTGTTATTGGTAATGCAAGCGCCTCTGGTGTCTTTACATAGGCATAAGCTTCTTCGGTAGCATCAGTTTACCCTGTTTATCCATACCCAGTTCCGGGTGCAATTGATCCGGAGCCAGTGAATTACCCAGCAGATCATCCAGTGGCATATACGGTTGAAGAACCAAAACCCATTGATTCACCAGCGTAAGAAGCAGAGGCAATTGATTGACTTGAATCAAAAATTGATTGAGTTTACCGAAAGTCTCTGTTCGAGTGGATCCAGATTCTATAAACCAGGTTAAAGCAACAACAGAAAGGATTCAAGCAGGAGAAAGGGTAGCTAAGGTCAAGGGATCGCTCGCCTTCAGATTTGCCTTTGCTGCAATTTTGGACTATTTACAGATTATATGCAGCATACCCCCTGTTCCAGGTTCATGTCTTCGTGTACAGATACATAAGGTAGCGTCCCAGCTTGTGCCATGAGAAGCAGATCCACCAACAGCGAACCGAGTTACGGATTCAGTTGACCGAGAAGCAGTATCACCGGTGGTTGACCCGCTACCTCGCCCAGCATCTCCCAAGGTTAGAAAGCCAGAAGCAAAGGAAGCATCAGCTGTAGCTGTCGTCCCACCTCTAGCTGTACCTGTATACTTGTATCTGACCTTTAGCTGTCCCTGTACCTAAGTGTATGCTAAGTGTATGTCTGGTTGATTGGGTAGCTCGCTGGTCTCATCAGTAGCTATCTCGGTCTCATATCCTCTGGGTAGGGGATTAGATAGCTTGTATGATTGATGGGTAGGGTTCTTGGGTTAACTAGCAGGGATGTAGGGCTAGTTAAGTCTATCTAGCTTGTATAATTAATTCATTGGGATCAGTCTAGCTTGTCAGGTAAGTTCTCTTTCGATGGGTATGTATTGTTGTGTGGGTGATAGAATGTATAGATAGCTTGTATGGATTGGTTGTAGGTAGGATTAGTACCATTCAAAGTATCACTCGTAAGTAGTAGGTTTAGTAGCCCAGCAAGCAGCTACTTAGAGTATGTGAGGTATAGCAGGCAAGAACAGCTAGGGTATAGTAACCAGATGAGTGATTAGACCAACTAGCCTGTCTTGTAGACATGGGATTATATCAATTCTCTTGGTTGGGTTAGCGAATAAAGTGGAGAGGGAGCTCGGTAGAAGTTTATGAATGTAGCTAGGGTGGGTAGATAGAGGTCAGCATACATGCATGAGGAGGTCTGCGTAGCAAGGTCAAGCTAGGTAAATGCCAGAGAGAAGACAGGCTTGCCGCTTGTGCCGAGTGAACTAGTGAGTGTGGATTTCCTATAGGCTGCTGGAAAAGCTAATAACACCACCTTCACCTTCTCCTCCCCTTTCCCGGGAACAAGTGCACTCTCTTAAATACACGAGCATTTCTTTCACTTCACTTGTGAAATATCGGCACTTGACTTTATTGGATTGGGCATGGAAATGCCTGCCTGCCCCAGCAGGGCAGCGCTAAAAAATTGCTATCCATCGTGGTGGTTTATATAGTTAAAAGTTTGATTAGTATTTATTATTAATAAATATATAATAAAGAAAAGTATTATAGCAAAAATATTATTATTAATTATTGTAACAAAAATATTATTAGTAGTTTTGATACTCTTAAGAATCTCATGTCTTGATAAAGAAAAGGTGTTAGAAATTTTTTTATTCTTTACAATCAAGATATAAGACAATTTTTGTAAAATTAGTTTTGCTTTGAAAATCTCCATATGAGTCCGTCCTTGGTTGTCTTCCCGTTGTTCATGGGATGTTTGATTTCATCCGAAGCACTATTGGGGTTAAATAGGATTGTCCATTGTTTCCTACCCTATTTGGGATCTATATTGATGAGTTAAAGGCTTTTCTATACAAGCATATCCAGGACACTGATGGTTGCCTTCTTCATGAGGTCATGATATCTATTCTACTATTCGCTCACGACGTGTTCCTCCTCTCCTCATCTCCAAAAGTATTGCAGAGGCAGTTGGATGCCTTAGCTTTGTTTTGCAATATTCGACAGTTGACGGTCAACTTGAGTAAAACCAAGGTTATAATCTTCAATGGGGTGAAGAAAACTTCGGACCTTCACTTCCTATTCAGAGGGGAGGAGGTTGAGATCACCAACACGTATACGTGCTTGGGGGTGCAATTCTCAGGTCCCCACTTTAGTTTGCAACCAATTTTCAGCCTTAGATCAACAAAGGATATGGATCCTTAGCCCTTCTCGAGAGACAATACTTTTGATATCCCTTCTAGGATGTCTCGTCCATGATGAGCCTCATGGAAACCTTGATTTGTCCCACTATTCTATATGGCTCAGAGATTTGGGGACCATCTTTACCTGAGTCGGATTGGGCTTCAATTGAGAGAGTCCAGACTCTTCTTCTCCACAACATCATTAGATGCCAACAGACAATACCTTCACACATTATCCTTGCAGAGTTTGGAGCTCAACCCTTTTGGCTTGAGACGGTCTTCAGTGTGATCTCATTCTTGCATCGTGTCCGGGGATTTGTAGACTCGATAAAGAGTATGGACCCTTACCCTTACTTGGCATATTGCTCTTCTGAGAATATTTCTCGTTCTACTCCCTCGGGCTCGGCTAGATGTTGGTTTACAGGAGTTTCAGGTCTCTTAGAGTCAATGGGCATTCAGTTGGATCGTCTCCCTCCTTTCTGATATTCCTTGGATGCTCCCGGTCACCTTCTACCTACTAGACAAGAGTTGAACAAGATCATTAGGGAGGACATTTACACGCAGTTCGCCTGGGTCAATCCTTCGGGAGAGTTGTGCCCAAAGATGGCCTTCTAAGCTAAGCACTTCTTGGAGTTGAGAGACGGGCTCATTATTCGACCTCAGTATATGTTTCACCACTAGATGCATGCTCTTCACATTCCTCTAGGCCAGTGCAGAGTAGGTTCTCATAGTCTTCGGGTAGAGACAGACCACCAGATTGATATGCCAGACAGAATATGTCACGTATGTCATTTACAGGAAGTAGCGACCGAGGTGCACTTCATTTTTGGATGCCCTATCTACTACGAGATGAGAGGAAGGTTTGATTGCTTGTTCGGAGACTCTCAGACCCTTACATACTTTTTCAAGTATCCCAATCAGAGATGCTTGGCCCTATATATGAAGGAGGCTCTTAGGTTCCGAGCGATTCTTTAGCCTCCTCTCAGATCAGACCCCACATAGAGGATCATGACATTTTTCAGGGTACTACCTTCAGACAAGGGCATAAAGAGAACGATTTATACTGTTTCATATCTAGACTCTAGACCAGTGAGGATTCGTGGGACCTCACCCCACCACACGAGACTCCAACAATGGAATCATCTCAACTCCATCCCTGGGAGATGGACTAGGTCCCCGAGACCTCAGGAGTGCACAAACTCCCCCCGACAACGACTTAGTGGATTATCAGTACCCCCCATTGACCCTTCATCGGGCCAACAAACTTTGTGGAATTTTTTTCAGCACTCTTCAATGAGTATCGGATGTTAGGAGAGATGGTTCTGATCCTCTTCGCCACGGCATTCCATACGTTGTATCTTTTATGTTCTTGCATTGTACCTTTTATATTCATGCATTGTATTTTTTATAGGAGACCGTTTGGTTCTCCCGCATTTTATGGATATCATTGTACTCAACAGTGCCTTTGACCTACTTCGTGGTCATTAGTTGGACATAAATACAATTATCTTATCTTATCTAAGAAATTGGTGGGGGTTTGGACATCAAAATTTTTAAATTTATTAAAAGTTAATGTAGGCTAACAAACTATCTAACACACTATTGATAAACATTCAGACAAAATATATACCGAGTATACAACTAGTACAACTACATTAAAAAAATTGATGTGGTTGATATATAACCAAAAAAACTGTTGCAACAGGAAGAATACCTTACTAATGCATACATTTACCTCATATATAAATGAATGATATAAATAATAATGAGGAGCTCATCATGAAAAAACTTATTAGAATTGGAATAATATAAAATCTCTAGGAAATTGGTGGGTAGGGTGGCAAGAATTTAATTTTTTAAATTTATTAAAAGTCAATGCAGCCTAACAAACTCTTTAATACACTACAATGGTTTATAAGCCTTAATACTAAGCATAACCTGAACATATTCCATTGAGAATCAATTTAGGCCCTCAATTAAAAAAAAAGTCAACAAATCCTCATCCAACTTAAATTGAAATAAGAAGACTTCCCCAATTAAAAAAATAAAAAATTAAGTGAACAAATCCTCTACCTTAAATTAAAAAATCACCCTTAAATTAAAATAAAATAGGAAGCTTTGAAATAGAGAGCTTTCTGATGACCAGTGTGATTCTGTTGGCCTGCACAACACAACGATTGCAACTTGTTAGTTTAGTTTAATCCACCATACTTACTACCCATGTTCTCAATGCTTTTCTTTAGCCATACTTACAGCTTCCCTGGCTCTATGCCCTGTATATATGTGTCTCTTTCGTATTGATTTTGGGTGTCTTCGGTTTCCACCGTTTTCAGGATCAAGAGCGAATCTGTTGTGACCTCGGCTTTTCTGCTTTCACTTGTTGCTGTTCCTCTGCAACGCCTCTGCTCTGTCCATTTCTACAATTTATAGAAACTATTGGGTAGGTTTGCATGCTCTCTTTCATATTTATTCTGCATCGTTTTCAAGATCAAGAGCGAAATGCCGTCTTTCATATTTATTCTGCATCGTTTTTAACTCGGCTATTCTTATAGTTTTAGATTCTAGTTGTTGGACCTCTTTTCTGTTGCAGTGACAATAACAGCGTTGTCGATATAGTAGGTTCATCCATTAGAAGATGAGGCTGCCAAAACTTGCCCTCCACTTGTCTGCGTTCCTCCTTGCCCTTTTTCTAGACCCATCATCTGCTCTTCCCAATTCTTCATTCCATGGAGATGCCGCAGTGCTTATTTCAATGAAAGGACAAATGATTGATCCTCTTCATGTCTTAGATAGCTGGAGACCCTCCAATTACACCGTCCATTGCTCATGGGCTGGCGTCCAATGTGACCATATAGGTCGAGTAGTGGCTCTAAATCTCTCTAACATGGGTATTTCAGGTCCATTCCCCACTCAAGTCACAAATTTACGAACCCTCGGTTCACTAGATGTCTCGTATAACAACCTCACTGGAAGCCTCCCCTCCAACATATCAAAATTGAGGAACCTTGAGGTCCTCGACGTCTCCTTTAACTCCCTCACTGGAAGCCTCCCCTCCAACATATCAAAATTGAGGAACCTAGAGGTCCTTGATGTCTGGGGCAACCATTTGTCAGGGGCATTGCCGCTGGATTTGAGCTATATCCTGAAGCTCAGGCATTTAGACCTAGGAAGAAATCTCTTCTCGGGCAGCATTCCCAGCGAGTATGGGAAGCTCAAAAATTTGGTATTTTTTGCCTTGGATGGAAATAATTTGAGTGGAAAAATACCGGCAGAGCTAGGCAATCTCGTGAACTTAGAATACATGGGGCTATGTTCTAATAATCTCTCTGGCGAAATACCCATGGAACTCTCGGCGCTGGAATTGTTGAGAGCGTTGACTCTGTGCCAGAACAGATTGCATGGCGGGATTCCATCTTTCATTGGGGACTTGCGAAATTTGGAGATGTTATTTCTTTCTGAGAACAATTTCACAGGTCTCCTACCTCAGCAATTGGGTGGAAGTGGAAAGCTAGAGTATGTGGGGGCTTTTGACAACAAACTAACTGGTCCCATCCCTCCGAATCTCTGCAAGGGGGGAAGGCTCCGGAATTTACATATACAGAATAATCTATTCTCTGGCCCGATTCCTTACTCTCTCGGCACATGCAATTCTCTGAAATATCTCTGGTTGGGAAAAAACTATTTGAATGGTTCAATTCCTCCAAGATTGTTATACTTACCCATGTTGGATTTGATCGATTTGCATAGCAATTATCTCTCTGGGAGAATACCGGGCAAAATTAATAATGTATCCTCCACTCTATGGTCAATGGATATTTGCAATAATCGTCTCAGTGGCTCTGTTCCTTCATCAATATGTACGTCACCTTCTATGCAAATTCTCTCGATTGGTGGAAATCAATTAACAGGTACTATACCGCGAGAGATTGGCCAATTGAGGAACATTGAAGTGATCGATCTCAGCAAAAACAGGCTTTCTGGTATGATCCCTACAGAGATTAGTAAGTTATCAACATTGAGCACTCTTCGGATCGATGGAAATCAATTAACAGGCAATGTTCCACCAGAGATTGGTCGACTGGGAAAGATTGAGGTTATAAATTTGACCAATAACAGGTTTTCTGGTATAATTCCTACAGAAATTGGCAATTGTATTTCTCTGGTACACATTGATCTTAGCCAGAACGAATTCAGTGGTCCCATCCCACAGGAAATCGTCAGTATTCTCGTTCTCAACTATCTGAACGTATCCAGAAACCACTTGAATGGGAGCATTCCCAGTTCATTGCAAAATAGGCCTACTTTGAACAATCTGGATTTCTCTTATAACAATTTTTCCGGCTGTATTCTAGACGGCAGTCATTTTTCACATTTCAATAAAAGCTGGTTTGCAGGAAACCCCTACTTATGCGGGTCGCAGTTGGGCCATTGTGGGTCAGCACACATGGAGGTTGGACTTGTTTATGCTCTCTCAGCTCTGGGATTTTTACTCTTCTGCTCTCTAGTGTTAGCAGTTTGGTCAGTCAAATCTAAGGCAACAGCCATCAAGAAAGAAGGCGACGCCAGGTCGTGGAATATGACCACCTTCCACAATCTCAACTTTGGGATCGGCGACGTGTTGGAATGCGTAAAAGAAGAGAACATGATCGGCAAAGGAGGAGCGGGAGTTGTGTATAAAGGTATAATGACTGATGGCCAACGGATTGCAGTGAAGAAATTAATGGGTGCTACAGCCTCTTCAAATGATCGTGGTTTCTCTGCGGAGATCAGGACAGTGGGAAAAATCCGCCATCGGCACATAGTCAGATTGTTGGCCCTCCAACCACGACACTAATCTCCTGGTGTATGAATACATGAGTAACGGAAGCCTGGGGGAGCTGCTTCATGGAAACAATGGTGGGGATTTGTATTGGCAAAGTAGATACAAAATCGCAGTGGAAGCTGCCAAGGGTTTGTGCTATCTTCACCATGATTGCCACCCACTCATCCTTCATCGTGACGTGAAATCCACTAATATTCTTCTTGACTCCAACTTTGAAGCCCGTGTTGCAGATTTCGGCCTCGCCAAGATCTTGCATCATTCCGGTGCGTCGGAAAGCATTTCTTCAGTAGCAGGCACCTTCGGCTACATAGCTCCAGGTAAATTGCTGTTTCACATTTTCCCTACCTTTTAATTTTGGGGCCAAATTCTTAATTTTAATTCCTGAATTTACACAGAGTACGGGTACACACTGAAAGTGGACGAGAAGAGCGATGTGTATAGCTTCGGAGTGGTTCTGCTTGAGCTGATCACTGGCAAGAAATCAGTGGATGAAAGAGAATATGAAGAGGGCATGAACATCACAGGGTGGGCGAAGAAGATGACGAGCTGGAAAAGAGAAGAAGTTATGAAGATTATTGATGCCAGACTCACTAACGTTCCTGAGGAAGAGGCGATGCATATATTCTTCGTAGCTATACTGTGCACACAGGAGCAACCTGTCCACAGACCCACCATGCGCGAAATAGTGCATATGCTCACATACTGTAAACCCATGCAATAATTTTGGCGTTCCCATGTGACCATGTGACCAAAGAAAGAAAGGTTAGAGACGTTAATTTTCACATTCCCATGTGACCAAAGAGAGAAATGTAAGAGACGTCATTGTCCATCAAGGGTCACATCCTCCCTCTGTCTAAACTCACGATAAGGCGGTTCATTTTATGGAAAGGTTATGGAATCTGATCCATATTTTGATCAATAAAAAAATAATTGAAAGGTTTCCCACGTTTTAATAATATACTAGTAAGATTATGTAACAATGACTTTGAAGTTTCGATTTAAGTGATCAATATTATATTGAATTTATTACTAGATATAGGCATGTTGGCATATGAAAATGGTTACCATAAATCCCAATATTCTAAATTGGAGTGTAATATTTATATTAATAAAATAATCTAACCTCATCATCTAAATTTGAATATTATATTTTTAAATTAATTTAAAAGTAAATATATTTCTTTAATTAAAAATAAAACAATATGAAACATAGTATATGAATTATTTTTATATGAATTATCTTGATAAAAGTTTTGTGTATAGTTGTATATGTATTGTTATTGGTAGGATTCTATTAATCTATTTGTGATTTGATTGCTATTAGTTTAGTTTTGACTTATGTAAATCTTAATGTTAAACTTTAAAAATAAATAATACATTTTTATTCAAATTAAAAAAATTAATTTGTAAATATGTGATTGGAAAAAAAAATTGATGCCTCATTTCAATTTTAATGCCATATGTCTCAGTCTCACTAATAAATTCTCATAACTCTAAGTTGTCAACATATGCTATCATGCTTACAATTGACATGTTGATACTTCCAAGTAGACGTGTGATGAAACAATATTGGTTATCATCCAGGAATTCACTCACTACTCTAAATTTGTTAATGACTTGGTGACTTATGCATTGCTCTCTGTGAAAAGAAAAATTGACTTTTTTTTCATACGATAGACTGTCCACTACCGATAACTGACCTAACTACTAGAGGGTTGAGGCTCGTAGCAATTGTGAGGTCTAGGAATCTAACAAAGAATTTGAAGCATTCAGTAACACATAGATTATGGAATTGCTTCCATTAAGCAACAATTTCGGTTCAAACCCAAGAGGTACATAAACAAATATAACGTTGCGTACGAAAATTGAACTAAAAAATTGAAATTACAAGTACTTTATGTTGAATTCTATAGATATCACATGTCTTCATAATTAATATTTTAGCCCTTCAAATATATGTAATGATAAATATAACACATGTTCTTCATGTTAGTTTCAAAAGGGAAAATTTTAAATTTTTGGCTCCAAGATAATCAAGTCGGCCCTCCATCAAATCAAATCGACCCTAGTTGAAGTGACACCCATTCAGCCTCCCAAAATACTATAAATAAGGCACTCGACCTCCTTCTCTTGACACATAATTCAGATCACTCATCTATTCTTTTGTTTATATATGCAAAGGAGAGAGGGAACAAGAAGTGCACACGAGTCACAAGAACCATGCATGAGTCACAAGAAGTGTGCATGAATAACAAGAAGTGTGCATGTGTGCATGAGTAACACATAGTTCACATGACTTACTGAAGTTGAGTATTGTGGGAAGTTTGACTAGGTTTGACCAAGGTTATATTGCTAGTCAGTTTGACTAAGGTTTGACCAAGGTTATATTGTTAGTCGAGGTCTAGGGAGGGAACAAGAAGTGCGCATGAGTCACAAGAACTACACATCAGTCACAAAAAGTGTGCATGAGTAAAAAAATGTGTGCATGAGTAACAAGAAGTTCACATGACTTACTAGAGTCGACTATTGTGAGAACTTTGACTAGGTTTGACCAGGGTTGTATTGCTCACCATTTTGACTTTGTATTTGACTAGAAGTATAGGTTTTAACCCCGTATAGAAATTACTTGCATATAAATTCTAAAACATAGAAAATAAACAATAGCGAGAGAATAACACGTAAAACAAATATACACAGAGATTTTCCCTTGCATCCCAAAACCGGGACTACCAGATTGATTTTTCATTATGTTCCTTTCAATGTTACAATACATATATATACATGCTAAAGCATCCAATACCATGGATTGAAAACCATTGTGCCCAAAACCATGTGTGAAAACCATGCACAAAACCATAGGTAGCTCCGCCCAACCTAATATAAGGTCCAAAAAATTTTCTCGAACGTGCTGCCCCGAACCCCATAGAGGGGGGCTAACCACCCCCTTGAAACCCCGTGTGACCCCCCCACTATGCAATTGGCACAATGAAGGGGGGCTTCGCCCCCCCTCTAACCCCTCAATTAACTAGGGCGGCTAGTTGTGGAAAGAATATAACACAACCCAACAAGAAGAAATAGATGTATCTCTTGTTGAAATGAAGAATTTATCTAAGGAAAAGGTTGTTGGGTTTTCTTATGGTAAATCTTGCATTGTCTTTGTGTATCATTATCTCTACTATCCTGTTGCTTTTATGGTTGAGTTTCTAAAGTGTAATTGTTTAATGATAAACTAAAAGTGTTAAAATAACATCTATATCATTAGAAGTAATTATTAGTTTTCCAAAAATAGTGCTTGTATCTATTGCACTTGAAAAATCAAGATAGTGTCAGATTTTTGGTGAAAAAAAAGGCACTAAGATCACTTTTTAAGAGACCTATACTTACAGTTCGATTGTTTATCTATAAACATGTGTTCCTCTATGAAGTTAGAGAACAAGTTGGAAGGATATAGAAATTTTAGGGCTTGAAAAATAAGGATTGATCTCATTCTTGAAAACAATGATGTTTTGGATATTGTGAAGGGAAATGTTACTAAACCTTTAGATAATGAAGGGAAAAAAAATACATGAAGGATGGCATTACAACCATGAGTATTATTGTGGATTCTATTAAATATCATTTGATTCCATATGTCCCAAATCTTGACACTTCAAAGAAGGTTTTTTATGCCTTGGCTGGATTATATACTATCAACAACATTGGTTAAGTAATGTATTTGATGAATGAGCTTCATGATGTTAAAATGACAAGAGATGATATCGTGGCCTCATATTTTATAAGGATCTCTCATCTAAGAGATCAACTTCAAGCAATTATTTCTGATAAAGAACTTGCAGCTACAACACTTAATGTTTTTCCTGGCTCATGGAACTTGTTTGCATCTAATATTTGTGGCAGAGAAAAGATTCCAAGTTTTTAGGATCTATGGACCTCATGTACCCAAGAAGAATCAATACTTTTCTCAAAGGGGAAGATTCCAAGTCCTCAAGATGATCACTCTCAAGCGTTAACAACACACTCTAAAAATAGTAGAGGAAGGAGAAAATTTAGAAAATTTAGAAAATTTCAAAGGAATGCAGGTAGAAGAACAACCCCTCAAAAGTAGGATATTTAATGTTTTCATTGCCACAAGTTTGGTCATTATAAAAATCAATGTATTGAAGGGAAGGGTGATAAGAAGAGGAAGGGAAATGGTGATGATAAGCATCCACATTAGGAGAAATCCAAGAATGACACTACAAAATCATTAAGAACTAATGATAAGGAGAGGTTTTACTAGGTTGATAAAATTGCAAATAGATCTTTGATTCATGTAAGTAGGCTAGGAGCAAGAGGGAGATGAAGGGGTCTTTCACATAAAACAAGGGAATTCATAAATCTTGTTCTATGATCCCTTCTTGGAAGAATTGATTTACAAACTCTAGAAATCTATAATTCTTCGATAAGAAAACCCTAGAGATTGTGGATAAAACCCTAGGGTTATACCTAAATCAATGTTTCCGCTGAAAGATTAAATCCTAGCTCATGTAAGAAAGAAAAGAAAAACAACATGTTGATGATGAGGATGAGGATGATGAAATTGCAGATGGATTTCATTCATGCAAGAAGACAAGGATCAAGAGGGAGTTGAAAATTCCCTACAATCCTCAAAATAGTACTTTATATCTCTCCTACTTAATTATGTTTGTTTTATTATTAGTTAGCTTCTTGTATTAATTTCCTTTTTCTAGGTTATAATCATTTCTTCGATGACGTCCTAATGAGGGCTGCAAGTACATCGTAAAGGTTTCAAAGGATTTGGTAGTAGAAGAAATCATTGTGAAGAACAAAAAGATTGAGACAAGAGGATTCTCTTAGAGTGATTTATCCTCAAGAGGGAGAATTTGTACTACCATCTAGAACCATGTATGATGACCAGAAGAGTTCCTATATTAGAGGAAGAAGGTAGGTCAACTAGTTTAAAGGATACCGTAATGAAGATTGTGTCAAGATTTGAAGAAATTCAATGGTGAATTCCAAGTGGATCTACAAGTATATGGTAGTGTTGACGGTGTTGGACCCACCAACATTCATGGGATCTCCCCAGTATGAAGTTCCAACTAGACCTCACACTGTTTAGTGTGGGAGTCCCATCTCATATGATGGCCCAATTTCCATTATCTTAAAGATATGCCTTAACTCTTGCTTGTCAACACATGAAAGTGGTATATTTAGTCTTCCAATAATGAGGTTCGTGTGCCTAATGAGTGTTTAGTGTAACTTGTATCTAAGTTCTTTCACTACAGAGGGATAGAGTGAGAGTGAGTTTCAAGTCGAAAGGGAATAGTTCCAACTTAGTTAGAGGCACACAACACAACAAGATCTGTGCAACTTCCAGTAGAGTAGTCCACACGGATGCGGCAGTCACAAACAAAAAGTGAACAGGTAACACGTACAACACCCAACGGAGTAGTCCACACGAGTGTGAAGGTCATTATAACAAGTTTACAAGAATGAATCTATCCAGTGTTCGGCGGAGTAGTCCACACAAGTGAGACATCGTTAACAATTGATACAACACATTTCCAACAACATATGCACTAAAACAACCAAAATAGTTCAACTATCTTAGTACAGGTTAAAGCAACATGCATTACAAGTGTCCAAAGAATAGTCTTACAAACGAATACAATACATGTGTGAAAACGTGCTGGCTTGTTAATAGGATTTTGAATTAAGCGAAAGTTCCAAGACACATTTGTACACCATACATCACTAACCCTGATAGCGGGGCGTTGAAGCCATTTCTTGCTCCTCAAAGAAACGACTACAGACTCTCAAGGCTATGTGGGAGGATCTAAGGTGAAAATCCTTTTGCATGTTCAAATGAGGGGTATATATAGCCAAGGGTGAAATTGACCCTTGTGACTCTTCAACTTCCCTCATGACTATTCAACTTACATGACTAATCAACTTACTTGACTCTTTAACTTCATTTGTGCGTCTCTTGGACTTCCAAATTACATTACATTGATTACACAAGTATGACCCAAAGTAGTGATGTGGCCAAGGTGACTCATGACACAACTTGACATGAGACTCCTGGTATGCCACATGCTGGTTGTGCTATTTGTGTCAAGTTGTTGTGTTGCTGAGTGATGAGTGTGCTCATGATGTACCATCAAATATAGAAATAACCTAGTCTACCATGATGCAATGTCTTTCGTTTTTGGTTGCAGCTGACCGGGATAAAGGACAAAGCTCTCAAACAACACAGAGCACATGTCACACCAGGATGCGAGACTCTGAGACATTGTCGGGAAAAACTACATAGAGGTCACTGGGAGGTTAGGATGAGCAGTTCGGGACAATACTGACATATGCGAGATATGGCTCAGCTCGAAGACAGAATTGCACATTTTTTTTGGGAAGGCAATGCAGGTAAACAGGGAGCACTAGTAGTGAAAACTGCATAGATTTCCATAGGAGGTCAGTATCCAGATGTGGGAGCTTGCTGGTCAGAAGTGTTTAGATATGGGAGGCAGTCAAGCAGGTTGATGTTTGCGCAGTTTCCAGGTTCAGTGGGATGTTGGGCAGAAGGTGGACTGCTTGAAAAAATTATGCAATTTTCGAGAGGAGAGGCAAGCAGGCTGGCAGTGGGACTGCTTGACAAAATTATGAAATTTCCTAGGATAGTGCAATGACAGCCACCGTGCTCTTGTCCCTCATGTCTACACAATTTCTTTAGGAAGTGCAGGTAGGAAGGTTAACAACTTCCGCACATTTCTTGGGATGAGTGTAGCACTGATTCACTGCTTAAGTCAAATTCTCCAGTTGACTAGCAGGAGGCTTGATAGGTAGGCTTGCGGGAAGCGCAGATTGAGATGGATTCTTGGGAAACTTCTACACTTTTCTGGGTGATAGTCAACCAGGTTGATTCCAGGATTGTGTAGTGCAGATTGTCTGGAGGGCAACATCAAGCTCTGCACAATTCTAGGGCAACAATTCTTGGTCACTGAGGGCTGAGACTGTCCAGTGCAGCTCATTGGAGATCCGCCTGATGGAGGGTGGTCTGGTCGATATATTTTCAGAAAAATGGTT
Organism: Pinus taeda; assembly: GCA_000404065.3. Classification (NCBI taxonomy): domain Eukaryota; kingdom Viridiplantae; phylum Streptophyta; class Pinopsida; order Pinales; family Pinaceae; genus Pinus; species Pinus taeda. The sequence continues at coordinate 30,688 of APFE030448871.1, read as the reverse complement.
AAGTGTGTGAGAGAGTGAACTCATTTATACATGACCTTGCGAACACACACTCAACATGAGTCAACAACAAGACACCTCAAACCAAGAAGACAACATGTCTTAGTGTGATTGTCTAAAGGTTGAGAGCGACAAGTGCGACACTTGAGATAAATGATTGAATGATTGTGAGGACACGTCCGCAACATTGTTTACAACTTCGTGTGTGAGTGCGATAAATGTTTACATAGAGAACACAACCTATACACACAAAGCCTTCGATATTACCACAACAAGGTCAAAAGCATGACATAGCAATCAACATGTCGAAGATGACAGTTTGTCAAACAAGAAAAAAGGAAGTAAGACATGTAGAGGAAACACATGAAATGACTTTTGCGTTTGTATAAATGCATGTTACTGAAGACATGATGATATGATAATGACAAGAAATCTTGTAAGCTCAACTAAGGGGTGTACTTAGAAATGTTTTCTTTACTTACCATACTTACCCCGAGACGATCATGCATCCAAAGGATTTTGCATGCGGTCATCATCCTTTACCATCACTTTGTCCCTTGGTCCTTCTCCTCAACTCCTTGGGAGTGATCTCAACATGTCACATTTTCATGTAGTCATTGAGAGATAGATCAACACAGCTTCAGCTAGTAGTGGTTGTTTTCGGGATGAGGCCCTAGGAGGCCCAACTACGTAATTTTTGTATGCAAGATAGACAAGGTAGCTTGGACAACACTGCGTAGATATGAGGCACAAGACACTGCTGTGGGGGTGGGGGTCCTACGAGGACACCTCTATGCAATTTATGAGTGCAATGCAGCTAAGAGGAAATACTGCATAGTTTCTGGATGCAAGGCACTGCCATGGGATTGGTTCCGGAGGACACATCTACACAGTTTCAGGTTGCAAGGAAGATTGAGCAGTTGAAGGACAATACTATGTAATTTCTGGAGACAACGGGTTCTGGTTGGGGGAAAGACACATGGGGAAACCACTGCATAGTTTTGGATGCCAAGGGAGGCTGGGGTCTCTGTGCACTGTGCATTTATAGTGGGCAAGGGAGAAATCTTGAGGGTTGCAGAAGCAAAGTGCATAGTTTTGGGAAGCTGGATGAGGCTAGGTTTCTCGAGAAATGGCTAAATGTGAGATCAGTGAGACATATATAAATAGTGATAGGACTCGACTATGATCACACAAGAACACTTAGTGATACAACGTAGACCATCCAGAATGTATAAAACATACTTTGCTTGATGCAACAACCTTCATGACAAGAGCACGTTAAGTGAGTGTGAAACATGTCTATGATTATAGCAACTCATGTTCACATGCTTTCCTTTGAAGAAAAACAACATTCCCTTTGCATGACAAACAACAATCCCTATGCCCAAAGATGACACTTGCTACATGCATATGAGAACATGAAAGACTCTTAACATCAAGGAGGGAAAGCTTGAGATCATCAGCTTACCAAAAAGTGATCAAGGACGATCAATCATAGGATCGAAGGTAGGCTCCAAAAGTTGCATGCGAGCCAAAATTTTGGAGGGTGGTATAGTTGCTACAACATTGGCGACACACTGGTAGAACTCTAGTTCTAAGTATGGACCTTGTTTCGTGAAAAGTGAATCTAACCCTTTCAGAAGTATTGTTCGATTCTTTGATCGTGATGGCTTACACACTAGCTTGTGTGAAAGATGTAGTTCCTACCATTCTCTTAATCGGTCAGCACACATTCCAAGCCAATTCAACTTAGTTGTTCAATTAGGGATGAGGGGTATATTGATGTCCAAGTAATATGACTATCAGAGTTTAATTTTCATCTCTGGTGTTGCTCTGCTGCTAGCAGGCCTAGACGATACCCTAACAGAGTCACGCAGGAACAAAAGCATCGCTCTGCCGCCAGCGAGCCTAGTTAGTACCCTGACGGAGTTACTTGCATCACCTCTCTGCATGGGAAGCATTTCTCTTATTTCACCTAATTCATTTTTCATTTTTCATTTTTCGAAGAACTATGCATAGGAACTTATTTATTTCAGAGGCAAAAGAGGGATACTGACTTATTGAAAGAATTAGATGTTGTTCCTTCAGATAAGTATGTTATGTATACCTCTGACATACTTGTTAAGGTTTCCCCCCTCACCTTACCCTACTTGACTGAGTTGATAAGGGTTAACCCAAAAGAACCGATTAGAGTAGGTGGTACTAGTTAGCAGTATAACTATTATGTTTTCAATGAGACTCACACTAAACATAATATATTTTCCATCAAGGCATCATCGTCTGAATAAAAAAATATCTTCATAAAGAGAGGAGACAATAGATAACCATATGTTGATAGTTGTATAAGTCTTCTTATATTTACTCAGCTTGTCTTGAGAGCCAAACACAGTTTCATGTAAGGCTAACCTATGGACACGAGCAAGCAAAGAAAGAAAAAAGCAAAAAGAAGAAGTAAAGCAAAAGCAAAAAATAGTAAGCAACGCAAGCAAGCAAGGAAACAAAACCAAGTAAGCAAGCAAAGAAAACATGAAAACCATGAATCAAAGCAAAGAAAGAAGGAAAACACTACTCCTATTCCTATGCTAAACAATGCACGGGCCTACTCATGTGAAGTGATATTTCTAATGCAACCATCGATGCATTGGTTGGCCCATGTTGGCGAAGGTATGGTAAAAAAGAAAGATATGCATGTAAACCAATGAATAAGAAAGATAGATCAGCGAAGACCAACACGTTCTGAGTTCTAAAGCATCCACAAAAAATAATAGAGTGAATGCACAAAACAAACATTTTGTGGATTGAACATGATGCTGCGACATAGTGCATGCAAATGATATGCATGCACACTCTCTTGACTATGACAGACAAGAAAACATGAGAAAGAGAGACAACTTATGCCTTGCAAGTGTGCTTGATGTGTATGATTCCTCTAATGCAATAGTGATGGTATCATGTGATTCAAGTGGAGGAAGTGAACACTGTGTCTTAGATTGATCTTTAATGCGAAGCAGACAGTGATGATGAGCCTTAGGTGTTTCAACGATTTTCCGATCGAAAGTGGAACTAAGCTCAGGACAATGAGGGCCTAACATAACCATCAGCTCAAGCTAAAGTGCCTCGATAGCCTACAGGGTTTCCACTTCATCAATAGATAGATCGTCGGAGGCTAGTGGCTTAGGAAGATTAACAGTGAGTGAATTAACATCATGATCAAATGAAGAAGTAAAGAGACCACAACAACCATGATCAGAAAATTCGGGATGTTCATCAACATCCTCATGATTTGATGAATCATGCAGAGGGGTAGATGATAAACAAGGATGTTCATCCTTTGTTTTTTCAGAAATGACAGATGACATATGGGATGGATTTTCAGAGGAAGATGTGTCCTCTCTGCAATGTAATGACAGGCTGACATCCACTGTGTCTTGTGAATGATCTAATGTGGAAACATCAGGAGATGACTTTTCAAAGGGGAAACCAAGAGTGGTAGAATCACAAGGGATGTCAGGATAGAGTGGATAAGGCACATATGGAAGGGATTCATCCTTCACCATGTGTTCTTCTTTAGATTCTGGCACACACTCATCATTAAAGATAGCGTAGGTTGTTTACACAAAACCAACTCTGTCGACAACTTGATCCTCGTGAACACAAGATGTGTAGTCTGGAATGGGAGAACATAACACCGTACAATTCAGAGGATCAATGGAATGTGGGGAAAAAGTTTGAGGGAATGAATTCACGTGACAACGAGTAGACTTGCAAGCCAAATCTGCAGATACATTGAGAGCAGGTGGGCTGGGAGGATGTGATAGTTCAACAAATGTGTGTGCACCTTCTCCCACCTCGCACTACAGAGCTAGAGTTGTTTGATGAGAAGAGGATGGACAATCACTTGTGAGAGTGATCTCGTCCATCTTAGATTTGGTAGTTCTAACACCGAGGTATGCTGGGAGGGGTTCGAATGATTCCAAGAGTTGTGGATTTTTAGAGATGTAAATAAGATACTTAAATCTTCCATCGAGGAATTCCCAATCAATTTCATCTTCAGGAAATCGATATGCAAGATTACGAAAGCACATGTGAAATTGTTCAATGGATTCATCAAGTGCTTTCCATAATTTATGAATTTATTGATTGAGTGCTTTAGAGTCAAAATGATTGAAAGCATGAGCTATCTCTGCAAGAAAATGATGGGAAGTGTGAATATATTTTTTGGGCAGCATGGCACACCATAACAGTGGGTGCCCTCGAAGCGTGTACGTGAACAATGTGCAGGTCATGCAATATTCATAGATTTCATGCCTTTTGTGGTTAGTCATGATAAGTATGTGAAGACTCAAAACCGATTTTGAGGACTCAACTTGTCATTTGGCCCTCCTTCTAGCGCCAGAAATGTTGATGGTGCTAGACCCATCAACATTCAGGGGATCTCCTCGATATGAAGTCCCAACTAGACCTCATACCATTTGGTGTGGGAATCCCATTTGGTATGATGGCCCAGTTTCCATTATCTTAAAGATATGCCTTAGCTTTTGATTGTTAGCACATGAGATTGGTATACTTAGTCTTCAAACAGTGAGGTTCATGTGCCTAGTGAGTGCTTAGTGTCACTTGTATCTAAGTTATTTCACTGTAGAGGGAGAGGGTCACAATGAGTCTCAAGTCGAAAGGGAATAGTCCCAAATTAGTTAGATCCACACAACACAACAACATTCCCGCAGCTTCTGGGGAGGTATTCCACATAGATGCAACAATCACAAACATAAAGTGAACAAATAACACGTACAACACCCAATGGAGTAGTCCACACGAATGCGACGGTCTTTATAACAAGTTTACAAGAATGAATCTGTCTAATGACCGGAGGAGTAGTCCACACAGGCAAGACAACATTAAAAACTTATACAACAAATTTCCAACAACATATGCAATAAAACAACTAAAATAGTTCAACTATCTTAGTACAACTTAAAGCAACATGCATTACAAGCATCCAAAGAATAGTCTTACAAACAAATACAGTACATGTGTGAAAATGTGTTGGCATGTTAACATGCTTCTGAATTAAGAAAAATTACTAAGACACATCCATACACCATACATCACTAACCTTGATAGCAGGGTGTTGGAGGCACTACTCACTCCTCAAAGAAAGGACTACAAACTCTCAAGGCTATGTGGGAGGAGCCAAGGTGAAAAGTATTTTGCATGTAAAAATGAAGGGTATATATAGCCAAGGGTGAAACTGACCCTTATGACTCTTTGAATTCCCTTGTGACTGTTCGAATTACATTGTTGTTCAACTTACATGACTCTTTAACTTCATATGTGGGTCCCTTGGACTTCCACGTTACATTACATTGATTACACAAGTATGACCCAAAGTAGTGGTGTGGCTGAGGCGACTCTTGACACAACTCGACATGAAAGTGCTAGTATGCACATGTGGGTTGTGTTATTCATGTTGAGCTACTATGTTGCTGAGTGATGACTGTGCTCATGATGTACCATAGATTCACCTCCAAATGGCAAAGTGCACGGAGTCTTCAATGTTCTTGGCGTTCGCTTGATGGTTCACGCATGTGCATGTGTCTCCTTTTCTTCCTACTTCATATGCTTCATGTGTTCATCCAACACTGAGTAAGTATTCTATCACGTGCTCCTTATTCATCCCATTCGTCATCACACAATGTATCATCCCTATACATAATTTTGCAATCACTCGTGATGATCGACATAAAATAAAAGAATCCCCTAGTCAAACATGATGCATCATCTTTTGTTTCTAGTAGCAAGTGGCTGGGAGATAGGACAAGGCTCTGAAACAACACAGATCACATGTGAGGCTAAGATGCGAGGCTCCAAGACACTTTCGGGAAAAACTGCATAGAGGTCACTAGGAGGCTATGATGAGTAGTTCAGGATAACAATGACATATATGGGATATGGCTCAGCTGGGAGGTATAATTGCACATTTTTTTTGGGAAGGAAGTGCGGGTAGCAAGGAACACTGGTAGTGAAAATTGTGCTGATTTCTAGAGGAGGCTGAGAATGGGTTGTGGGAGTTTGCTGGTCAGAACTGCGCAGATCTGGGAGGCAGTCAAGCCTGTTGATGTCTATGTAGTTTCCAGGTTGAGTAGGGTGTCAGGAAATAGGTGGATTGATTGTAAAAACTGCGCAATTGTTGGGAGGAATAGTGAGTAGGCCAACAGGGGACTGCCTGAAAAAACTGTGCAATTTCCTAGGAAAGTGCAGTGACAGGAAACGGGTGTTTGTCCCTCATGTTTGTGCAATTTCTTTAGGCATTGCAGGCAGGCAGGTTGAAAATTTTTGTTTAGTTTTGGGGATGAGTGTAGCCCTAGTTCACTATTTAAATCAAATTCTCTAGTTGACTAGTAGGAGGCGTGGTAGTTAGGCTTGAGGGAAGTGCAAATTGAGATGTATTCTTGGGAAGCTTCTACACTGTTCTGGGTGATAGTTAGCCAAGTTGATTCTAGTATTATGTAGTGCACACTACCTAGAGGGTACCCTCAATATTTGCGCAGTTCTAGGCAACAATGCTTGGTCACGGAGGGATGATATTGCACATTGCAACTTAGTGGAGGTTCAGCTGATGGAGCGTGGTCCGGTCGACAAATTTTCGGAAAAATGTGTGAGTGAGTGAGCTTGTGTATACATGACCTTGTGAAAACACACTCAACATGACTTGATGACAAGACACCTCAAACCAACAAGACAACATGTCTCAGTGTGATTGTCTAAAGGTTGAGAGCGACTGGTGTGAAACTTGAGATAGATCAATGAGCGACCATGATGACACGTGTTACATTGTTTACAACTTCGTTTGTGAGTGTGATAGATGTTTACATAAAGAACACAATTTATACATGCAAAGAAAAACCTTTGATATCACTAGAACAAGGTCACAAGCATTAAATAACAATCAAGATGCTAAAGACGATAGTTGGTCAAACAAGCGAAAAGGAAGCAAGAATTTTAGAGGAAACACATGAAATGAATTTTTTGTTTCCACACATGCATGTTATTGAAGATGGGATGATATGATAATGACATGAAATCTTGTAAACTCAACTAAGAGGTGTAATCTTAAAGGTATTCTTTACTTACCATTCTTACCCCCAATATGATCATGCATCTCACAGATTTTACATGCGGTCTTGATCCTTTACCATCACTTAGTCTGTTGATCCTTCTCCTCAACTCCTTGGGAGTGATCTTAGCATGTCACCTTTTCTTGTAGTCATTGAGAGATAGATAAACACAGCTTCAACGGGTAGTGACTACTACTGGGATGAGGCCCTGGGAGGCCCAAATGTGCAGTTTTTGTATGCAAGACATACAGGGCAGCTTAGAAAACACTGCGCAGTTTTGAGGCACATGACACTTTTGTGCAATTTCTAAGTGCAGTGAAGCCTGGGAAGCTGAGAGAAAATACGGTGTAGTTTTTGGATGCAAGTCACTGCCACGGGATGTGTTCCCGGAGGACATACCTACATAGTTTTAGGTTGCAAGGCAAACTAAGCAGCTGAGGGACAATACTGCGCAATTTCTAGAGACAACAGATTCCGACCGGGGAAAAGAAACTGGGGGAAACCACTGTGAAATTTTGGATGCCAAGGGAGGCTTGGGTCTTTATGCACTATCAATTTCCAAAAGGTAAGGGATAAATCTTGAGGGTTGAAGAAGCAAAGTGTACAATTCTAGGAAGCTAGACAAGGCTAGGTTTCTTGAGAAATGGCTAAGTGTGATATCAATGACACATATGTAAGCAGTGATAGGAATCGACTATGATCACACACGACCACTTAGTGATACAACGAAGACCATCTAGAATGGATAAAAGATACTCTGCTTGATGAAACAACCTTCATGACAAGAGCGCGTGAAGTGAGTGTGAAACATGTCTATGTGATGATAACAACTCATGTGCACATGATTTCCCTCGAAGAAAAATAGAATTCCATTTGCATGACAAACAAAAATCCCTATGCCCAAAGATGACACATGCTTCATACATATGAGAATATGAACAAGTCTTAATATCAAGGAGGGGAAGCTTGAGATCATCAACTTACGAACAAGCAACCAAGGATGATTGATTGCAAGATCCAAGGTAGGCTCTGAAATTTGCATGAAAGCCATAATTTTGGAGGGTGTTTGATCCAGGTGGATGTTGGTGGCGACCCACCTATCCCATTTGGACCCCTGCAACTGTCTCTTTTCGTTTTTCAGTTTCCTTAATTGTAGCACAACTTACTATTTTTAGCAGTTTTTCGGGTCCTGAACTTCCGGAGCTGTTTTGAGGCCCTAAACGACGTTTTTTGGGGAATCCGGGGGCAAC
>APFE030448868.1:0-12245 GCA_000404065.3 Pinus taeda | reverse complement strand
TATATATACATACAATGTGACATATTCATTTGACCAATTTGAATTCATCATCTCTGTTCTATAGAAGAAACACATGGGAGCAGAAAAATGATGAAGTGGCTGGAGTTTGGACTTGGGTTTTGGCACATATTTCTAGACAATTTTAAATTGTAAACCTTACTAAAAAATAGTTTCACCTAGAAGAAAATTTGTTGGTTTATCTCCCAAGTTTGGGATCCTAAAGAAACTTTTGTTTTCTCTATTGTCCATGATCGTCTTTTTATGATCTTACTCTTTTCATTGCATTATTATTAAAAACTTATGTGTATAATTTCTCAATAATATCAATGGCATAATATAAACCATATGAATATGATTAGGTAGTAATTATCATATCAAAAGATTAGTTTCTACTTTGAAACAAGAGAAAATTAATTATAAGTTCTAAATTGGTATTGCTTCTTACAATCAACAATCTTATTTTGTTGATTATCCCTATACACCTTGTAGTGTTTTTCCTAATGAACAAAATTTTTAAAAGAAAAAGTGACCAAGGAAAATAGTTTGATACTTGTTGGTATAAGCCTACCTTGATGAGGGATTTGTTTCAAGAAGGGACTGCTTCCACTCCTTTCATTGACTTTGTTTCCTATAGGATTATTGCAATGAGATATTTTAAGGACATCAATAAAACCTATAGGTTTACTGGTGTCTCCCTTTGAATTAGATGATTTTCCTATATAGCCAAGTCCAAGTTTGTCATATGGTGGCCTTTGGGAGCTGAGAATGGAAACCAAGATTTGGGAACTCTTCAACTTCTTGCTAGCTTTTTCTCTGTTTTTGGAGATACTACTTCAGCTTCCAGTTTTCCACAAATTGATTCCTTTTCCTTTAGTTTATTACTCAAGAATTCTATTTTTTTAGCTTCTTTTTTCTCAATTTTGAGAGAGATGATTCCTAAGATAATTTTCCATTCTTTTTCCTGAGTCTAGCATTTTCTTCTAAGGTATTGATTAATAGTTCATCCACACTTCCTTCTTCTTGATCTATATTATCTATTTCATTTGAGATGGTCATGAATAATATTTTTTTCTTCCATCATATTCTTCTTTAGACTCATCACTCTCTTGCTTGGAGAAGAAATTATATTTTCCTGAGCCTCTCCTCTTGAATATTCTTTTTTAGGATCATCTTTAGCATCACTGTCATCTTTGAAGGGATACTTTGATGCATATTGTCCAATTTTACCACATCTAAAACAAATAAGAGGTAGCTTACCTTTGATTTAGGATCCTTGAGAGGTAGCTTACCTTTGATTTAGGATCCTTTCTTTAATCTCTTGACAAATTGTGTCATTTTAGTATTAATATCATCATTGTTGCTATCACAATTCTTCCTATTTTTCAATTTTTTTGAAGCTTTGAAAGCAACTTCCTTATGAGTTGAATTTCCTGTCCTCATCTCATATGTTGTGAGAATTCCATGAATACCATCCATCATTAAGGTGTCCAAGTTTTTAAATTCTCTTGTAGCACAAAATTCAGCTTCAAAGCAATCTGGGAGAGATCTCAAAACCTTTTGGACAATTTCCTTTTCTTCGACATCTTCACCTAGCCCTTTAAGAGAGTTAACTATATAATTTACTCGAGGGAAGTAAGAAACAATATATTCTTCATCATTCATTATGATACTTGCAAAATTCCTTCTAAAAGTTTGAAACTTTTCCCTTTTAACCTTTGCATCACCTTCATAGATGTTAATAAGCTTGTCCCACATTTCTTTAGTTGATTCACAATTCATAAATTTAGCGAATTTCGAGTCTAACAAAACACTTGTTATAGAATTCAAGGATTTGGTATTTGCTACTTATGCTTTCTTTCCATCTAGGTCTGTTGGTAGAGGAGATAGATCTTATATCTATCTATAACTGATTTTCATACTTCAACTTCAAGAGACAAGACAATACTTCATCCTAATTTTCAAAAAAAAAAACCAATTGTTCCAACAAAGTGGGGAGCCTTAATTGATTTCTTGTTGGCCATTGTGATTCAAATATACTTCTTCCAACTATTAGGATGACCTTGAAGAAGATGGCTCTAATACAAATTGTTAGAAATATTGAGACATAGGAGGGGGGCAGGTGGTTTGAATCAATATTTCATTCAATTGCATATTTTTCCTATTAAAATTTTTCACAATAAGAAGCACAATTTATGCCAAAACATAAGAAATAAAATAAAATAATAATTTATATAAATATTTTTCATATAAAAATTATGAGGACACCAATCCTTTTTTACAAATTCAGCTCCAACCTATAAGATAAGATTTCCAATTCGACAAAAAACCAAATTTGAATTAGGATACCAATCCTCTTAATCAAATCCAAGCACCAACCTGGTCTATGTGAGGAAACCAACCCTCTTCAGGTACCAACTTGATAAAAATTCCAGATTAGCTCCAAAACATATTCCATAAAGGATACAAAATTATGCCCAATCTTTCTCCAAATATGGTCTCAAGGTATACTTCAAATATAGTCTCAAAAAATGCTTGACATATGCTCTTCAAGCTACTTCGAAATTGAACAAACCCAACTCCAAAAATGGTCCCCACCGATCATAATTTTGTGTCAATTGGGGGTCTAAAATTTGTGCCAAAAAGAGCTAATTTGTTCCGAAACAGGGTCGAGTTTTGTCCTTAGGATTTCAAGATTTGTTCCTCATAATAGGGTTGAATTGTATCCATAGGAGGTTTAGTTTTGTTATGAAACCAGCTCACAAAAAGATAGAAAATATAGATCAACACCTTAGAATTTAGCCTCTTCGAGGGGGCAACCTCCTTTACATTACATAAGTGAACAATTCTTAGATGATTCAAATGAAAAAACCTCCTTTCTATATATAGGAGTCTAAGGGGTCACAATAGAACCAAGCCGACCTAACAATAATAATATAAAGGCACAAAAATAACAATAGAGGGATTCTATGGGGCACAGTAATAACAATATGGGGAGAATAGGGGCACAACAATATATGGCATCGAGGTGGCGGCTAGGGACGTGGCAGTGACAGAGGATGCCCCTCCACAATGAAGCATCTGTACTCATCCATGGCGCCACTTGTCAGTGGTATAGTATCTCTGTCGCCCATCTGTAGCTCCGGTTGCTCTTACTCGATGATGTAGTAGTATTCATCGATGACCCAATTCATCTGCGGAGCTGTTTCCACTTCCTTCCCTATGCGTCTTGTTGGCAGCTCTGTGCTTCGCTCCCCTACACCCTAAAGACTCAACTATGCCAGTTTTGTTGTGGCTTTGTGTTGGCTGCTCCCTGCAGTGTTGTGTCATCCCGCAGCAATGCCTGAGAGCCTCATTGCTTCAGTGCGGCCATCACCCATTTCTTTGTGTTCCTTAGCTATTTTGATTCGATCGCCAACCTCAGAGTCTTGTGCCTCCAGATTTTGCTTCTCCTCATGAAAACTAATGGTAATAGTGGCAGTGATGAGGGGCTGGTTCAGGGTAGAGTGAAAGGTAAATTGAGCGTTCTAAGAGTGTGGCTGAGGAGCTGGTGGAGTGCTTCTGGGAGAAGGGCCAGAGTGGAGGGAGGCGTAGCAAAGGCTCCCGAGTGGAAACAACCTCTGCCACTATGTGTATTGGGGTAATGACCAGTGTTCTACTTAACTAGAGAGGAGGTGGTCTCCGAAGTAGAAGAGTGCCTGGAGCAACTCAGGCTCCCTCGGTTCCCACCTCTGTGGCTACACATCCTATGGCACACCATGCTTTCTGCAATTGGAGGTGAATTTTGGTCCAAATTAGGCATAGTGTGCTGTAGCGGAGCTAACATGTAATTTTGCAGAGGGATGAGCTACCAGTGCCGAGGGGATGAGAATTTGCAAATTCAAGTTGTGGGTGAAATGGATGCCTGAGCCAAAATCAATGCAGAAATAAAGATAACAGCGTCTCCTAGTGGTTGTGCAGGAACTGGGCACCACCACTACATGAGGGCAGAGGCATTGCAGGGGCTGAGGTTGCAGAGGAGGAATGGCAAGAGGAGAAGTGGTATTTTCCCAAGAGCCCATTGTTTCTTTGAGCCAAGGTTGAAGTCGGTTATCAGAGTGGTGGCAGTGTTCATTCAATGCGCACTTATGGCGATGGTTAGTGCCATATTTAGATCTTTGTGCCGCCCTGTGGGAGTTCATGAGGGGCACAACAATATTAATAAGGGATACAACTACAATATCAATGGGGGCATCACTAGTATTATAGTGACCTAACATGCCCCTCTCCTTCAAAAAAGTGTTGCCCTCAATGCTTTAGTAGTTCTGGATGCTTTTGTATAAAATTCTCATCCTCCCATGTGGAATCTTTAGCGGATAAGTTCTTCCACTTGATGAGATACTCTGAAATGGATCGCTTTCGTATTTGTCGAGTTCTTGTTTCTATGACTGCTTCTAGTTCCAATATAATTTTTCCTTCCTCGTCAAGTTATAGCAATATTGTTTGAACTGGGAGCTTGTCACCTATAACCTTCTTTAAACATGAAACATGGAAAATTGGGTGCACTCGAGAAGCTACAGGAAGCTCCAATTTGTATGCCATAGTACTAATCTTTTGCAACACCTTGTACGGACCATAATACTTTGGTGACAATCTGTTATCCTTCTTAGCTTGCTTGAGGGACATTTTTTTATATGGATAGCTGTAGGAATATCCAATTAACTACATCAAAACTTCTTTCACTGCGATGTTGATATGCTTGCTGTTTCATTCTATTATGCGCCAACATGAGGTTATCCTTTAAGAGTTGGAGAACTTGTTGTTGATGCTTGATGTGATGTTCCACTGCTTGAAACTTATAATTTTCTCTTAAACATGATGTGATGGATGGTGGCTGATATTCATAAAGTGCCATAAATGGGGTCATTTTTGTTGCAGTATGGAAGGAAGTGTTATACCACCATTCAGCCATAGGCAACCATTTGACCCATTGTGTCTATTTATCAGATACAAAGCAACAAAGATATCCTTCCAAACATTTGTTTACTATCTCTGTTTTTCCATCAGATTGAGGATGATAAGATGAGCTATGAGCTAACTAAGTACCAAGACAAGAAAATAACTATGTCCAAAAATTTCTTGAAAAAATGGGATCTCTGTCACTTACAATAATCTTTGGGTTTCCATGTAGCTTTTGAATTGTTTCCATAAATGCCGTAGAAATTGTACTGGCTTTAAATGGATGTGATAATGCAAAAAAGTGTGCATACTTGGTAAGTCTATCAGCTACCACCATGATGACACTCTTTCCCTTAGACTTGGGTAAACCTATGATAAAATCCATTGAAACCCCCTCCCAACATTGGCTTGGAATGGATAAATGTTGTAATAGACCTGGTGTCTTAATTGTTTCAGCTTTATTTTGTTGGCATACCAAACATTCCGCCACAAAATTTTGAATATTTTATTTAAGGCCATCCCAAAAAAATTCCTTCTTAACCCTGTGGTAAGTTTTTAAAAATCCTGAGTGGCTTTCTAAGGGAGAAGCGTGCAATTCCAGAAGAATATTTTTTTTGATTTGGGAATTCTTACAGAGGTATAAGCGATCTTTGAACCATAACGAATCATTTTTCCAGCTAAATGTATCAAATGTAGTGGAATCTTGTTGTAACTTTTGAATAAGTTCCCACACTTCTTTGTCATTCTTCCATTCCTCCCTTGCTTCATTTATCCAATCTGGTTGTATAATAGAAATGGCACACAACAATGCTTCCACATCCTCATCCTTTCTTGAGAGTGAATTTGCCACAACATTTTGCTTCCCTTTTTTGTATATGATTTCAAAGTCATAACCCAACATCTTTGTGACCCATTTTTGTTGTTCTTCAGAGGATAATATTTGTTCTAAACAATATTGAAGCCTATCATGATCCGTTTTTACCTTGAAGTGTCTTCCCATTAGGTAGGGTCGCCATTTCTTAAGTGCATGTAGTATTGACAATATTTCCTTCTCATAAATAGCTTTGTGTAAATACTTTCCCTTGATTGGACAACTTTCGAAAGCAATGGGTCTTTCATCTTGCATTAAAACAGCACCAATTCCATTTCTAGAAGCATCACATTCCACAATAAAGGTTTTTGTTAAGTCCAATGTAGCTATGACCGGTGCTTGGCACATTGCCTGTTTAAGATATTTGAAGTAAGTAATATTTCTTTTGATTAGATGATGAAAATAACTAGTTGTTTTGATTAGATGATGAAAATAACTAGTTGATCCATTGATTAAAGGCAATACCGGGATTTTTCTGAACAACCATTTTCGGAAAGATAAATATGTTTTTTTCCACAGTGACAGAGTTGCATGTATTCTATTTTTGTTTGGTATGATTTTCGAATGTTGAAACCTGTACTGTTTTAGTCTGGTATGATATATTATATAAGAGCATTAAAAGTGTGTTTTTCAGTGTTTTTAAATAGAAATCATTAGGCTCTGAAAAGACCATTAGGAAAGATCATTGATATATTGTATAAGAGCATTATTCTTTTAGTGTTTTAAATAGAAATGACTATTATTTCTCTGGGGAAAAAGTTGACACTAATACTTTTACATATGTCTAAGAGAAATGCCTGAAGTCTTTGAAACCCTCACTTTCCAAATTTTCAAGAAAGCTACATATGTGTAAGAGAAATGCCTGAAGTCTTTGAAACCCTCAGTTTCCAAATTTTCAAGAACTACATATGTGTAAGAGAAATGCCTGAAGTCTTTGAAACCCTCAGTTTCCAAATTTTCAAGAAAACTTTGATATTGATACCCTACAAAAGTCATATGTGCTACTTTGGGTACTCATGTATGGTGCTCAATGAGATTGAGAAGCATAATATAGGAACAATGGCTCTTATTTAAGTCCCCACCTATGGTTAAAGGTTCAAGACCTATGATGCCATATGATTTGAATGCCAAGACCCCATAATAGTTTTCATATACAATTTGAATGCCAAAGACTTCATAATGGTTCTTATATACAACTTGAATGCCAAAGAGTCCTTATACAAAGCTTGTGGTTTTTGGGTGTTGTTTATGGTTCTTTAGATCATTAAGTTTTAGTTAAAGCTTAAGGATACCATTACCCACCAATCAATAATGCACAAATCATATTCATGATACTTATGATGGGAGGGTACACTTAGTATTGGACAAATATTTTACATTTTATTAAGTAATAGCAAGGCTTTATAGAAATAATGATTTTTGATATATTAGTATATTTGATGTTTGGTAAAGCATCTCACATTTTAAACATACTTGTGATAAGTATGATTATATAAGTGTAAATAAGATTGATATTCACCATCTTTTTGTTATTCTTGTTTAGCTTAGTAAATTAGACTCTATAATGGTTGAGTAATATGATAAAGAAGTGATGTAGTGATTATAATCTTTGAACTATGATGATAATTATGTCATTTTCCTTAATCATATGAATCTAATTCTATATATACTCTATATATTATGTATTATACATTACATGAGAATATAGTTTTCAACTAGAATAAACTCATACTTGGCCTTTTCACTATTAATTGATGTAACCCAATGTGATATTATAATCTTTTCTTTCTTTTTTTTAATTTTAAATAACACTTTCTTTTAATTTTTATAATCATAATTTTTCCTTTTTTAATCTTATTTTCTTTTGATTTTTTTACATCTATTATACTTGCACATTCAGTCTTTGCTTTGAACATGTATTTGTTTGCTTTGACTAAAAAATTTTGCCATTTTATCTATAGTTAATATTAAGAATTAATTTTTGTTATTTTTTATTATTTAAATTTATTTATTTGTAAAAATGATTGGTGAAAGTCTAATTAGGAATTGTTTAGTAGCTGTCCATTTTTTAGTTACTATATTGTTTTAATTTTTTTTTTCTATTTTCCATTTTCATAAATTATAGTTAACTGAATTTTAAACTTATGTTTAAATTAAAAATATAATACTAATACCCATTTGAAATATATTTTAATTATGAATACTTGTAATATGGGTTAGTAAACGAAAATAATTTTAATGTAATAAAATGTGATGGAAATGAATAACCAAAATTGATGGTTATACTCAAGTTTTGGAAAAAATAACATAATCAAGGTAGGTTTAAAATGATTACTACGCTCGAAAAGTGGAAACAACCTTTTGGGCGTGTCCTGTAACATGAGTTTCGTTCCGATTAGTTCCGTTTCAAAACCACTTTAGGATTAGCTCAAAACCACATAAGGTTTTCAGTTAATTGCTATGTAAGTTAAATCACACTTGTCTTTTTAATTAATGAATTGATTATTAAAATCTCTTAGGAAGTATTTTGGTTATTTTTCCAAGCCTTGTTGGTATATGTTGGCATTTTTAAGAAGGATGAATGGGGATTATTTAACTGTACATTTATATAAATTTTATTTTTAATATCTTTAAGGACACGTTTAACAATTTTTTTAGTTTTATTGTTTTAATTAAAGAACAATGATTTTTATTAAAGAAATGAGGTTTAGAAAGAAAAATAATACTTCAATAAATTTAATGAAGAAAGTGATTTGCTTAATCTCACCAAAACTTTTACATGTGTTCGACATTATGTGATTCTTATAAAATAGTTATAATATATTGACAAAAGTTCGAATGAATTAGTTTCTTTGATGGATGAGGATATCTACCTCAAGGATTGAAAGCTATTATTGAGTATGTAGAAGCAGTTCCTCTCAAGACAGCCAACGCTGAACATATCATTGATTTCATAGATCAGCTCATAATCTTAGAAACACATTTCAAAGCACTTTCCTAGAATCAAAGAAGAGAATTTTCATTGACATTAACATAAGAGTTAGATATGCTTTTGATGCCAAAATGTTTAATTATTTAGTAAAAGATATTATATTCATGATATGTTTGATATTAGGATATGATAATAATTGTATAATAAAAAGACCTATACTCAATTTCTTGCATGAATTTTTTTTGAGGTCTAATTATGTTGCTTTTAGTATAGGTCGTGTTCATCAACATTTTATGCAATTTGAAGAAGAAAAACCTTTAATAAATAGTATCATGTGCAATCATTTCTAGTTGAACAAGCAATATGTTTTGAGCTTGTGGAATTATAAAGGAAAAATGAACAAGGAGAAATTAAATGTTTATTAATGAGTTCATGTATATAGTTTATTCTTTAATGTATGGCCACCCACATCCAAGAATTAAGATGATTACATGTTTCTCTCACAAATGAATTAACAATTCATATGTGGTGACTAGTACTTAAAAAATGATTGTACAATTTTGCGAATTAATGGAGTAGAAGTTGGATCATATGAGTTACATGTATATCTAACCCTTAGAATATTTTCTCTAGAATATCTCAAACAAAGGATACACTCAAGTGATTCACATTTTGTCTCTACAAGTAAAAGGTCAACTTTTACTATTTCTATTGAAGTTTTTCCTTTTATAATTATTGCTAGAATACACTTCCAGGACACTAATATAGAACTACAGAAAGACCAAAAACAAGAAACTTAATTTAGAATTAATGTGTGTGTGCAATTGAAATCAATTATAATAGAAAAAAAATAAAAAAACCAAAAAGACATTTTCTAAACCTAATTTAGAATGGTATGCATACATCAATATGTCAGTAACTTTTCCACTAACATAACCAACTAAATAGGGAAACACTAATTTACATATCAAAACCAATATATTATTAGAAATAAAAAGACAAAAAACAACCTTTCTAAACCTAGTTTAAAATAATGTTCATACATCAATATATGCATAATTATTCGATTGAGACAATTAGGAGGGAAAACAATCCCAAAAAATGAAAAAAAACTCATTTTATAAACCTAATTTAGAATAGTAGGCATATAGTAATATGTCTACAACTATTCCACCAGCACAACCAACTAAGTAGGGAAACACTTATCTGCATATTAGCAAAAAAAAAAAAAAAACCAAATCTAATTCAGAATAATGCATACATCAATCTATCTTAAACTATTTCATTAACACAATCAAGAGGAAAAAACAAACAAATAGAAGATTATATATATATATATATATATATATATATTATATATATAATATATTCTAAGCCTAATTTAGAATCATATGCATAAATGGATATTTCTATAACTATTTTACTAGCATAGCCAACTAAATAAGAAACAATAATATGTAGATCAACACCAATTTAGTGTTACAACAAACAGAAGAACAAAAAAAACTTTTCTAAATCTGATTTAGAATAATATGCATATATCAAGATATTTGTAGTTATTCCAGCAACATATTATAAGGAAACAAAAATAAACAAACAAAAATATGGAAAAAAATAAAATTAAACCCTATTTACAATAGAATTCTAATCCTGATTTATGATATACATCAATACGTCTATAACTAATCTACTTGCACAATTGCAACAACCAACTAAGTTTGGAAAACTCCTCATATGAGCACTAATATAATAACACAAAAAAGAAAAAGAAAAAAAAAATAGTTTGTAAACTTAATTTAGAATAATATGCATATCAATATATTTATAACTATTCCAGTGACACAATCAGGGGAGAAAAACAAACAAACAAACAAAAAGACAAAAAAAAACATTTTCTAAACCTTATTTACACTCAAATGCATACATCAATATGTTTGTAACTATTCTGTTGACACCTAATCCGAAACGGATGGGTGAACTGGACAGTCATCCAGAAGATGAACTGATCTGCCATATTTATGTATATAAATGTATGTTAGCTAATGAATAAGATCAATCAGTTTTCTCTCGCTCATTCATTCTGGAGTTACCCTGGCTTGACATGGTATCAGAGCACAGGTCCTAGAAATAGCTGTAACTCCTGCTGTCCTGAGAGCTGCTCAGTCCTGAGCACTACTCTGACATCTCTAACATTGAAGACTGCGTGCCTGGAGACTGTCGCTGCCTACAAACGCCTGGAATTTCAATGCATTGAAACGCCTGAAATTGGTAACCGTTTCATGTTTAATTCTGGTCCGCTGCCTATATTTTTTTTGTTCGCTGCCTGGAACGCTTCCTGTTGAAACCATTTGGTCCGCTACCCAACGAAGGAGGGTTTTCTTTGTAAGATGATTCTTTGTTGATATTCTTTTAGTTATATGTGAGTATGAATGGAACTGGTAAATCTCAAGCAAAGCAAATCGTTTGAAGTAGGAGCAATCTGTTATTCGCGTGAACTGAGTCGACCCGTCTCAGAAAGACTACACAATGTGCAAGCATTTATCGCCAAAAACAGTCGAAAACCTTTGCACCCATCCTCCGATTCACCTAATGCATTTGCTTTCAAGATGGCAGTAATATATGAGTTGATTTAGCTGCGGTAAAAAAAAGCATTGCCCGATGTCATCGGTCGTAGGGATGCCAAGGATTTTCGGCTCTCGGCTGCTCGATTGAAGTACTCGTCTTTTGATGTAATTTTTTTTCAATAATAGCGAAAGCCCATGTTTTCCATGCTTTGAGATACATCATAGAACGCATATAGAAGGGAGCCGCTTCTACGAAACAAGAGGATGCTTTGTAATTATGAAGTGTGTCTGATTTGAATGCTCCATAGGGATATCTTTTTGAAGATTGAAGATAGTATGAATTAAAACCCAGGTTTAACAAATGAAGCTTCTGGCGTTTTTATTTGGTGTCTAACTCAGAACTCAGATTGCTACAAACAATGGGAAAAACTGCAAGCTTCTGCGTGGGCCATATATTTAGTTAGCAGAATTTTAAATGATTTTTTCTCCATATAAAAATCATTTTTAAAGCAGAAATATATATGTGGAGATATATGTAGCAGAATTTTAAATGATTTTTTCTCCATATAAAAATCATTTTTAAAGCAGAAATATATATGTGGAGACATATGTAGCAGAATTTTAATGATTTTTTCTCCAAGCAAAATCATTTTAAAAAAAAAAAAAGCAGCGGAAGTTTTTTAAGAGTATTTTTTTCCATCAGAAGTATATATCAGCAAAAGTTTTTTTTTTTTATATCAGCAAAAGTAACCTTTTACAGAATGCATTCAATCATCTCTATGATAGGAATAGTTCTCACTGGCAAGGAGAACTATCCTGACTAGTCCCGGATGGTACAACACACCCTCATTTTCAATGAGTTGTGGAAAGGAGTGTGTGTCGGAGAAGGAGACAGTGACCCAGAAAAGCCTACATCAGACAAAGAGCTCGCCATCTAGGAAAA
>APFE030448852.1:0-13678 GCA_000404065.3 Pinus taeda | reverse complement strand
TTTCTATACCTTTAATGTGTTCCACCTAAAAATCAAAGTTTGCAAAAAGGGCTTGCCATCTGGCAAACTTGGCTTCTCCGGCCTTCTTGATGTCCTTTGTTAACACTTTCTGCAAAGTAGATGCATCAGTTCTAAGCAGAAAGGATTTGTTAATGAGAAAAACTTCAAACTTATTGATGCAATTCCATGCTGCCTTGACTTCCTTTTCTATTGTGGAGTAGTTTAGCTCAGTTGGGTTCCATAATCTAGATGCAAATTGAACTACTTGTTCATCCTTTCCAACCTTTTTCTTTAAAATTCCACCTCATCCAATATTACTTGCAACTGATTCTACAATTTTATATGCAATATCATTAGTGACATATAAAATAGGCAAAGACTTTACCTTGGCCTTAATATTCTGGTTTGCTTTTGTATGGACCTCTGTCCATTCTGGAGGATTCTTCTTCAGTCTTTTATTCAATATTCTTCTGTCACTGGCACAGTCTTGATAGAAGTTGTTGACATAGTTGAGGTAGCCTAAGAACCTTTGTAGTTGGTTCTTATCTGTTATGACATTTGGAAATTTGTCTGCAAACTCTAATGCATGTTTCTGCAGAGAAATCTGCCCATTGCAAATTGTATGTCCCAAAAATTTGATAGTGGTTTGGAAAACCTCTATCTTATTTTTGCTAAGCACTAAGCCAGTGTGCTTAACTAAGTTCTTAAATGTATTTACATGCTTAAAATGCTCCTGAATATTTTTGGAAAATATCAATACATCATCTATATATACAATAAGCCAGTAAAATATGGCTTAAAAACACTGTCCATTACCTTTTGGAATTTTGATGGCGCATTCTTGAGACCAAAAGGCATGACATTCCACTCGTAATGTCCGGCTGGTATGCTGAAGGCAGTTTTGAATTTATCTTTTTTAGAAATGGCTACTTGCCAAAATCCTGCTTTCAGATCAAACTTAGAGAAGATCTTAGCTCCCGTTATCCTTCTAATTAAATCTCCTTTATGGGGTATTGGATAGGTATCAACAGCTAAGACTAAATTTAGAGGCTTATAATTGATGACTAACCTTGGAATGCCTTTGATCTATTCAGCTCTCTTGTTTACGTAGAACCCATAACAGTTCCAAGGACTGTTTGATTCTCTGATCAATCTTCTACTAAGGAGTTGCTGAATTTCTTGCTCACAAAGATCTCTGTATTCTTTGCTCATGGGTATTTATCGGCTCTTACAAGGCTTACCAACATATCCTTCCTTGTAAGGGAGCTCAACTGTGTGCTGCTTCCTATGCCAAAATGCATTAAGTTCTTCCGAGCAGCATTCTTCTTCAATCTGGCTCTTCAAATCTCCAATATTGCTCTTTATTTTGGGCAATTTAACCTATTCTTATATTCTAAGAGTAGATTTCAGATATTTTAGATATGAAAATCTGGCTTCAGCTTTGTCCAAATTTTGCACAGTTTGGACCATTGTGGAGATTCTAGGATTAGAAATATATGGAAGCTCAATTTTCTTCCTTATCCCTTTAGATGTGGGGACTGATATAAAATATCCAACTTTTCCTCCTTTAAGTTTGAGTGACCCATGAGGTTCTATTGCTGCCAGAAAGACATTGTCAAGTATGCAGTCTATTAGAATGTCAGCTACTGCAAATTTCAAATAGGCACAATGAGTATCAAAACAAAGAGAGGATTTGGGTACCTCATATTGGAGCTTTTTATTACCCAAACCTACTACCTTTCTTTCTGCAACAACCCAATATTTTACTGGAATGTTCTTCATATTGAGGATATTTATGTCTGCTCCAGAATCTAGAAGAGCAACCATTTCAAGAATTTGCCCTCTTATGCAGACATTTACTTTGACATGATGTTGTTGATAGGAGATGGTTAATAATCTCATATCTCTAAATCCAAAATGTGGATCCTTCATTCCTTCAGCAACTTGGACTTCTTGATTACTACTATATGGAGTAGTATCCCATGGCTGATCATTATCTTCTTCTTCTTTTGTCATCTATTTACCTTTCTTCGGTTCTGCAATCTGAGCTTTCATTGCAGAAATTTCTGCTTTGAGATTGTGAATCTTATGGCTTACTTCGCCTAGAGTAAGTGATCTTACTCTTTCAGGTTTTTGTTGATGCCTTTGATATGATTTTGTGTTTCTTTCATATGAAGCATCAATAAATAAAGGCTTCTTACTTGAACTATTTGAAGCTTTTGATTTGAGCTGGTCCATAAAGGCTTCAGTCAAGCAAATTTTCATTTCTCCATCCTCCATAGCTAGTATTTGAGATAGGATCTTCAACTCGTTTTCTTCTATCACGGCCATGAGTACTTTTTCTTTATGGGGCTTAGGATTTTCCTTTTCTTCACTGGAGTCACTATAGAATTCTGAGTCAAAATCATTGTGAAATTGACATGCGCATTCTTCATATTTAGAACATAAGCATTCTGAAGAATCAAAATCTGAATATTGCTCTATATGAGCCTGTAGTTCTTTTGTAGAAGAAGAACTCAAAGAATCATAGGATGATTCTTCAATCTGATGCTGTTGGGCTATTTCCTTGATCACAACATTAAGGCAGCGTTCTGTTTTGTGTGTATGAGAACCACATTTCATGCATATCATTGGTCCTCTTCCTTCCCGCTTTACTTGTTTGCCTTTTGAACAAAGGCTTCAGATTTCTTGCCTCTGTTTAGCTTTGACTCTTTGCCTTGTGGACATCTAGAGGATGTATATCCATTTTGCCCACATAACCAACAAGTAATCTTATTCCATTTGTCCTGCTTAGCTATGTGCAGGTGAATATCAGAGGGATTATAATAGTGGGTTCTAGGAACATACTTATAATACCCTTTCTTTGCTCTGGAGGCTTGGCCTCGCACTGGTTTGGAATATCTTTTCTTATTTGGATATTTTCTTCTGTTTTTGTAGAAAGGTTCTTTAAACTCTCTCTTTGCTCTTTTCTTGGCTTTTCTCTTTTTAACCAAAGGATCATCTGCTGTTAGTCCATACTTGCTGCAGACGGACATTTTTTCTGGCAATCTGAAAAGTTTTTCTAGATATTTATTTACCTTTGAGCTTGTACAAAGACTTACCAGTGTCTTTGTGATGAGAGCATATATTTCCCCCCATGTATATGACTCAAGAGGTAATTGTAAGAATTCTTGCAATCTAATATAATCTACAAATCTCGATGGAAAAGCTGTAAGAAATACCTGTTTCCATAACAGGTTCTTAGAATCTTTGACTTCGTAGATCCTCTGCATGTAATCTCTATGGAAGTCTTCATATTGGGACATTTTGTTGCACTTCAGATTCATTATAATAACTTCATTTTTATCAGCATTTCTGTTTCACTACCACATCAATTTTCTAAGATCATTGATGTCAATGCACCTATCATATTGCTAATAACTATGCCATCAGAATTGTGAATTACATCTCCTTTCTCATCTTTAAGAACTTCTGGTTCCATTGTTTCAATGAGCTTTGGAGAAGATTCTATCTCCCACCACCTGAGAAGTGTCCCTGTAAAGCATTGGATAATAGTCTTGCAAGCATCAATATCACTTTTTCCTCGAAGACACATGAGCTTATATTCAGTATACATCATATCAATCATTTGCCTGATTTGGCCAACACTCATGTTACCTATATTCCACTCTCTCTGGGAATCCGGGAAAAAGGTATGTGCTTTAGGAAGCTTTCCTTTTCCGTCAAGATCATGTGCTAGTTGTCTAGTGAACCTATGCTCAAGAGGTTCGTATATGGGAAAGATCTATGTATCATGATCTTTTTTTCCTTTCCCTTTTTCTTCTTCTTCATCCTTGAATAAGGATGCAATAGTCACTTTTGTTCTAACCTCAGATTTTGAAGAGGTGGCTACTTCTTTGGGGAATAAAGCTGGAGACCTGTTGATAGTTTTAACAAGATCCTGAATCTTTATACTTCTTTTAACAAGAAAGGAGTTTGGAACTGGTTTCTCTACCTTTGAAAGATTCATCTTTTCAACTTTATTTGTTAAACCAGTTATGATATTTTTAGTTGTATCCAAATGATCAACTAATTTTTCTTCTACTCCTTCTATTTTGGGTAAAGATTCTCTTGCATAAGAGCGAATAAGACCGGAATCAAATTGTACATTATTCAAACATTTATTTACATCATTAATTGATACTTGGACAGTATCAATTTGTTCCTTAACTTCTATTGATTTTGCTGCATTTATTTCCAAGCCGTTTAATGCAGAGTTTGCCCAGTTTAGCTATTCATTGGTTTTTTGTATTCTTCCATCAATGCCTAAGGCATTGTGATCTTTTTGCACCAAGGGGATGGCCTTGGCTGCATTTTGGTGGTCTCCGATAACAATTCCTTTGAAGGGAGGAAATTTTGAAGGAGTTTCAACCTTTGGTCCATCTAATGCAGTCGAAGCATGCTTATTTGCTGAAGTGCTTGTAGAACTAGTAAAAACATTTAATGGAGAAATATTATCTTTCCAACAATAGAAATATATCCATGTGTTATTCATTTTCATAAAATGTTTCCAATCTTTAGCTAATTCTATCTTCTCTTTGGGAGTATAATATTTAATCAATTAAATATGGTTGTGATAGTAATGAATTAAACTGACACCTAGTATGACTTGTAAAATGGCAGTAACTTTCTCGAACGTCGCAAATTAGACATGAGACACTTAAGTGGAAAAATTATCTAACATATGCAGAATGTTTGTCATCTGAAATTGTAATATATCTCTGTCAAGCAGTTATACACTTCATACATCGATGGCCTCTCACTCGGATTATAATTTACGCATTCAAACACCACCTGCATCCACTGAAATATCATCGTCCACTAATTTCACGAACTAAGATGGATGATATCTTTTAGTTACCTGCTCAACACAATCGTTTGGTGCACAAATGTGTTTTATACATTCATGTGATAGTACATTCATTTGAGACATTGTGTGATAGCATAAATACTTCGATGATGAAATTATACGAAGGAATGTGAGTATCTATAACATGAAGTGTTAATATATTGTGGGGAGTGTCTCTAGACTCTTTACAATGCATAGCATTATGGAGCGCCTTCCTCGACTATCCTATGTAAGGGGCTTGGAACTCTGTTAGTTAATATCATTGAAGAAGAGTAGTAGCAATGTAAGAGATAATAATCATTGAAGGGAGTAGTGGTAATGTAAGAGATAATAGTATCATAGCATTGACTCATGGAATGACTATTCAGAAATAATTGTTTTTTTTTCTAAATGGTTTTTCAAGCATTGAAGAATACCAAAAGTAAATCATCCTCAAGCAAGGGGATTACATCTAATGCACACTTGATCACTCAATGGAAAATTAGAAATAAGATTTTCAAGAAATTAGAAAATATTTTTGAATTTATAAGAAAAGAGGAATTTTAACCATTTCCCTAAACTTTGGTTAAAATTGCAAAAGCCCAATAAATAATGTGAAATAAATGTGCTTTAACTATAAAGCCTATGGTATAGTTCCTATTAGGCAGGGATTAATAATTTAGCCATTAAATGATATTTTTGTAATAAACATATGCTTGATTTCACCGTATCCATTGTTCCAATCGTAATACACCCAAAAAAACACAATATTTGTATGCTCGTTTCATTTATATAATTTAGTCGTTAAATGATAGTTTTATAATAAACATATAATTGATCTCAACATTCATCGTACAACATTAACACTATTGTGCTATTTAAACAAGCTAAATATAGCTAGATTAAAATGAAAGAATATGAATATTTGACAAAATAGAAGCCTATATAAGTAGATGCAGTAAGTGGAAACAACAACTAGTAGAAAAAAAAGCTAGTAGAAGAAAAAGAGGTAAACCTTGAAAACAAGAGATTAGAAAAAAAAAAGAAAAAAAGTTATAAATAACTATACAATGATATCATATATTATTTTAAGATTATAAATACCAGGAATATTAATTTATAAGTTTAAAAAGCACCAATCACAAGCCATGGTCAATAAATAAAAATGACAAAAATTGTCATTTGAAATCTTCACTTGAAACATTATATATATGTAATGAAAGAACCAAAGAGAAGCAGAAGCAATATTTGAAAATCCTTGCATTGAGCTTTTTTTGGTCATTGAAACTTTGATCCAAATTTGGCTAATAAGACATGAAAGGAAATCCCAAAAAAAAAAACTTTTGAGTTTTTTTTAAAAAAATATATTAAATGAAACTTCCTATACTTTTATCGCTTCCACATTTTTAAAAATAAAGTTTCACCTGGCATAGGCACTAATTTTAGCATATTACAAATTAAAATTCAGTTAACATTTTAAACTAGTCTATTTCTCTTTATCATTTTCTTTAATAATTTATTATAAATAAACTACTTATATTTTTATCTTTTACATTTTAAAACACCATCTTTCCATTAAAAAACATATATATTTAAAATTAATTTATCTTTGAATTAAATTCTATCTTTCAATTACATCATCAATATTCTTTCAATCACATCATCAATATTTATTTATATTTTTCATTTTAAGAAAATAATTCATAATGTTAAATCACCTCAATATACATCATCAAAATTTATATGGTCAATCTAAAAAAACATAATGTTAAATCACATAAATATACATCATCAAAAATTATAGGTTAATCTAAAAAAATTCTTGCATGTTAATTCCAACGAAGTCATCAGTGATCAAATAAAAATGACAATATCCTAGTTAAGCAATAACTTTTTTTATTGTTTTCCATCAAAATTACTAAATTACAACTCCACACAACACTAAGTATATAATTATTTGAACATTAAACTGCAATCTGCTTACTCATAATTAAATAAACAATGCCTATCAACACGTTGAGAATGTTGGCGTCAATACTACAATAATGACGTCACACAACAACTGACCTTTTTGAGACAATAAGATACGGACCTTGCCAGATCGTTATCGTCCAGCTGGGACGCATATCTAACGCGACCTTCTAGGCGTCGGATATGGTCCTCTCAGTTTCAACTACCCATCAAAAGCTTTCAGGATGGAATCTTATCACGAATATAGCAGAGCTTATAAAATTTTCAGGTTCTAAATACAATTACGTTGGTTTAAAAGGACTTAATGGACAGTGAAATGAATTGATAGAGTTAAACGAATGCATATCGAATTCATTAGATATATGAATTTAATATATAATAATTAGTATATAAATGCATTGTTATTTTATTTATTTTTAATTTATATGATATAATTAATAAATTCTATTTCTTTTTTCACAATAATAAATGCTTTTAAATTGGAATTATTTATATGCATAATGTATTTTACTAATATAAAAAAAAATACTTATTAGCTTAAAAAATAAAAAAAAATTTTAATTAAAAAATTAATGATTTTATAACTATTTAGAGATTATTAATTGTTTATAATATATATTATATATATATATATATATATAATAATTTATATATATATTGTTAAAAACAATATTAATAAAAAAATATTTTTTCCCATTATAATTTAAAATATTTGAATATTTATAATATAATAAATTTTATATTTCTTTACCAGGGTGTATTCAACTTTTGTTTATCTGGTCCCAGCTTGAAATAAAGAACAAACTCTATACATATATTTTTCATTTCCACATATATTTTTCATGTGGTATCTGGTCCTAGCTTGAAATAAAGAACAAACTCTATACATATATTTTTCATTTCCACATATATTTTTCATTTCGACATGAAATTTCTTTTTCATTTCCACATGAAATTTCTTTGTTTTCTAACATTAGGTTTAGAGAAGACAATAATATCTTTATGGTCTCATTGTCATAATTACATAGAAAATAAGATCACACTTTACATACTCAACATTGCACAAAAATAAAATATTATTTCTACACTACCCACACCAAACAAGAACTTCCAATTTCCTATTTACTTTTTTCTATGAAACAAAACCCTTTACATACTCAGCATTGCACAAAAATAAAATATTATCTCTACACTACCTACACCAAACAAGAACTTCCAATTTCCTATTTACTTCTTTCTATGAAATAAAACCCAAACCATAGGGAATAGCAATACTCCACCCAACCATGAGGTTAGTCCTCACTACGTAATTCTTTAGCAGGTTTATCATATTCCTCAGACTATTTCATCGCCTATCTCATCCCCTGAGACTATCGACTATCTCATCATTATCAAACATAGTCTAGGATCTTCGGGCTCCACTTGCCAACCAATTTAAGAGATATCTTCATATTCTTCTCTCCTCTCTTGCCTCAAATTCATCAACATCAATCCTATTGGTTTTCTTTTTGGGAGTCTTTAGTTCCTCTTGAGGAGATTTTGGTTACTTAACCACCACAACTACACAACTGTGGGCTTTCTTACTCTATTATTCTTTTTCCCAACAATGGTTTCTATAACAAATCAAATTATAAACAAACAACAAACATGTATTTTATTTACATTCAATTTTGTATCTCAGCCTTCATGGCTCTAGTCCAAACACATTATTCATGGCATAGTAAGTAGTAATTACTGGTTTTAAAAGTTACCAGGGTTGTTATAGAGGAAGACCATAATATCAATCATATATAAAGAAATCTAAAAACAGAGAAAGAAATAATTCCCACTATAAGAAAATGTATATTTAAAAACTTTATTAAATACCAAAAAAATAATGCTTGATGGCACCAGTTAAATAAAATATTTCAATATCTATTGAATAATTATCATTCATACTTCTATAGAAGATAGGTATTAAATAAGAAAAAACTTTATCATTAAAATATTTTATTGTTATATCATTAGATGTATATTTTTTCTCATAGAGATTATATCATCATACATTTTTTTCATCATAGATCCAATTTATTTCCATGTTTTTTAGTGTAAAAAAAAATAATTAGTATATTTTAACAATAATATGTTTAACAATTTCAAATTAGACTATGAACTCCAAATTTGCTTTTATTTCAAAATAAAAATTATAAAAAATAATTTACTTCAATATCACATATGTAATTTAAATTTTAAATTATTGATTTGCTATTTCATTTTATAAATTAAATAGAAAATGTAAAACCAAATACAATATGAACTTGAAATTACACAAGTATAAATTTATCTGAGTTAAAAATGAATCATGCATAGTTTTTAAAGTGCAAACATTTTTCTCAAGTTTTAAATTGCTAAAAATGTTTTGCATCCACATAGATTTGTTTTCACACAATGATATCCCTTGACAATGCACTTAATTTGAGGATGTTACTGAGAAAAATATTTTTTGTAGCAAAACTTTTGACTAAATAAGTAGAAAATTAATAGAGATCAAATTAATAGAGATCAAAGATGAGGTTAAGGGGAATATAAGAAAACAAAAATACAATGTAAAATCAAATAACACAGAACATTATCACAATCTAAAATAAGGATTATGAAAGAAAATTACTAATTGTTTTGAAGGAGAATAAATATAAATCTTATTAATTTTGTTTGGGAAAAAAAAATGAAAGCACTACATAAATTTTCATATTTCCTCCTAAATCTTAGAGAAGGAGCGCATGGAAGTGGGAGTACAGAACTTATATATTTTTATTAGAAATGAGGGTGAAGCTCATCCACGTAGGGATGTAGAATGATATAAGAGAAACTTTGTTTAGGTGGATTATTTCGGGTAGGTAGGGCAGGGTACTATAGGGAGTTAATGAGAGAAACTTAATTGATTGTGAAGGTTATAGTAGATATATCGTAATAAATAACTGATGTTTGAAATCAAACGCACAAATAGTAAAGTCTAAACTTATAATCATGTTTATCTTTATTTACATTTTTGTAATAGAACACACTAGCACTATCATGATGTTAATTTATATTTGTGAAATATAACATTATATTTATTAATTCAACAACTGAATTCATTGTGTTCATCTATTTCTATTAGATAGGTTCATGATTGGTAATTTAAATGTGTTACAGAGTCAATGTTTATTTAACAGTTGATATGTCCAAATACTTAAAATACAATCAACATAAATATTTCCATAAAAAATACTCATGAAGTGGAGTGTGTGGCAGAGTATTTCCATAAAGCAATAATACTCATAAAGTGGAGCGTGGGGTAGGGTATTAAAAATACATATTTAAAACAAGATCATTAAAAAAATGATATTAAGAATTTCAATATTTGTCTACACAACTTTTAGTAAAGTTGATGATATTCTTAATTTCTCTTCCACCACCTTATTTCTCTTCCACGCACTTATTTATCATATTCTTTATTATAATTTTAAATATCATCTTTCTCTTTATATTTTTGGTTTCTCAATTTATTCACTATAAAATGGATATAATATTATCATATACTATAGTATTAAATTTACATAAAATTTATTTGGAGTAACATCTAAAATCAACTTATCTATATCCATTTAACATCGGAATTTCTTTAAGGAATGAAGATGAAAGACAAGCCTTATTATTAGAAACTTAGCATTACGATTTCTTTTTGGAGAAGGACTTTTTTATACTCTAGTACGAGATAGACGTTGTTATGCAAAGTATATTTAAAAATAATAAAATAATATTCACAATTAACAAAATAAAATAGTAATAAAAAAAAGACCTCTACCAAAAATAAAATACTTCAATTTGCATCTTAATTTTAAGTCAACTTTATGTAGAGAGACAAAATAATCGAAAATGAAAATTTTTGAATTTTCATTTTAGTATGAAAGAAACATGTAATTACTTCACTACTTAATATGAAGTTGAAAAATGATATGTAAAAGTAATGTTATTGATATTATATGATGTGTAATAGATTCCATGTTCAATTGACATATGACATTTAAAAATGATAATATATTAATAAGAAAAAAATAGGATCAGATATAAATAAAATATTTAAGTGTCCATATTAAATAACATAATTTCATATCAAATTTATACTAAGAAAACAATGATTTAAAAAAAAAAAAAAAATCTTGTTTTTCATTTTTATTAATTTCACTTTCCTTTGTGATGGATGTGTAATTTATTCCATTCTTAATACGGAGTTCATATATAATATTTAAAAATACTAATAACATAAAAAGGTATAATGTGAGTCATACATCATATATTCAATATGCATGTCCAGTAAATGATCTTAGCATTAAATGTATAAATCGAGAAAGAGTGAGATAGATGTTATTCCAGTAGTAGGTTCTTTCTAATTCAATGTATGAGAGAGATTTGTAATCCTTAACATTATATATAGAGAGATATTAACTCCATATATACTAAGAGCCTAGAGAAATCAAATTTTTCTAGGTGCAAACCTACACTCAAACACAAAAAGAAATTGTATCCTAAGAAATTGATTTCTCAACACTTGATAAATCCTAAATTCTCTTAACACTTGATAGATCCTAAGTACTCTCAACATTTGATAGATCTTAAATTAATGAATTCATACTAGTTTAAAATTTAAAATTTCGGATAATAAAAATAAATACAAATAACATGGAAATTATAACTAATCCAATTTTTCATTAACTAATTTCTTTCTTCAAAATAATGAAAATGTTTCAAAATATCTTATCAATTTTTTTTATTTTTCTTTTTTCAATTAAAAGTATTGTAACTATTTTATGGACTAATTTATTTTTTAAAGGTAGTGAATATGAAGGTTAAATTTAGTTTTAAAATATATAACTTTATGTTATAATTAATTATTACTTTTAATTTTTTTTTTCATATTTAATAATTTATTACTGTTTAAATAAAGACTGTTACATTTAAAAAAAACCTAAAACATAATATAATAAAACATTAATAACTTAATCATAACTATAATATAATTAATAATCAATTTTAATATTTAATTATTTAGTGAAAATGTTTGAAATTTCTTATAACTATTCTTATTTATTTATGATAGTGAAACACATTTTTATTAAAAGTGTAATTTAAAAATATACTCTTTTTTATTGTTATAATTTATTAATAACCTTTTTTAAATATTACAGTGTGTAGTTTTAGATATAAAAAAATTAAATACAAATAAAATTAATTTCAATACATAACTAAATAAATTATCGGTTATAACAGCACAGCGCATAGGTAGGTAATTAATTCGATTTTAAAAATTAATTATATTTAATTATAATAGTTTTGTTTCATTTTCATCATTTTTATATTCATTATATTTAATTATAATAAGTTTTACCATTTTTATAAACAATAATCCTATTGGCTAGACACCCATCTTAACTATAAAAAAATATGAACTGGATGCATTTTTGGCATACAACATTGATAGACTGAAACTGACAAAATTTAACCGTAACCATGATAATACTTTATTTAGATAGCCATCACCAATTAAATACAGTGAAATCCACGTAGCCAGTATTGCCTTGCAGCACATTCAAACTACCCGATGATGGTAACACGGCAAGAGCTAATTAGTTTGCCATAGGATATTAAATGATTAGTTAGTTGCATACCTTTTAACTTTATAACACACCTCATTATTTTTCATTGTTAAAGGGCATACAGCTAACCAATCATTTAATACCTTGTTACAAACTGGTTAACTGTTGCCAACATTACAACAACAGGAATGGTACGTTTCCATAAAGATATTCAGAATATTGAATGCATAAGACTGCCCAGATTATTTAATATGGTGCCCGAGAAAGCATAGAAGCCAAAAACATAACTTCTCCTGCTCCGTTTTTTATAATTCACGATTGAAGCAAGCGCCTATGGAGCCTCAGGAATTTCCTCTGTATATGACACTAGAAAAAAAATCCGTCATACACAGAGTTTATGTCTGCACCCACTTTTCTGTAATAATTGGTCTCATATATTATCGCATTGTGTATGTCCCAAGTGAGTATTATTGGCCATGGATTGTGATCTTTCTTGCAGAACTAGGCTTTGCCTACGGTTGGATTTTAGAGCAGGCCTTCCGGTGGCGGCCTGTTGAGCGAAGAGTCTTCCCAGAAAGACTTTCTCAGAGGTAGTAATTTGCTCATCTATTCTCCAGCACAACCACAATCAAATAAGATTTCATGCAACGTTTTCATGGGTATGTTAAATGAATATGAGTACTCTGTGCAAATGGACAGGTTTGAGAGAGATCTACCGCCTGTGGATATATTTATATGTACCGCTGATCCTATCAAAGAACCTCCACTGACTCTTATAAACACAGTACTGTCCGCTTTGGCTGTAGACTATCCTGTAGGAAAATTGTCATGTTATGTTTCTGATGATGGAGTATCCTCGCTTACATTTTATGCTCTCTTGGAAGCTTCACGTTTTGCAAAGATTTGGCTCCCATTTTGTTATAACCACTCCATTCAGAACAGATCTCCAGAGGCATATTTTTCGGCATCTTTTGTTCAGGAAAATGAAAATATGTGCTTTACTAGAGAATGGAGGCATGTAAAGGTAAGGCAGTACCATTAAGTTAAATGAATTAATTGGCGATCAAAGTTATGATTTCTAGCTTTTAAGGCACCCCCCCTAGTGTATTTGATTTATACAGTCCTCCGTTTGTTTTGTTATTTCTATCAGAAAGAGTATTTGGAATTGAAGTATCGTATCAATAATACAGTGGGGAGGGGAAGTGTTCCAGAAGACAAACAGAAA